>CABFVX010001337.1:28429-64358 GCA_902151425.1 Timema shepardi | reverse complement strand
CCACTTTCCCTACATGCAAATGTGGGTACACTTTCTCTAAATATAACCTCCTTCTACCCTAAGGTCATCATCGTAGTTAGTACATAAGCGTATTATCCGAGCGGGTAGTAAGATGCGGTGCTACAAAAAACTAATTAAATAAACATTTAAGCTTGGAAACGATTTGTAATGAGGTATTTATTTAAATAAAGTTTAAATAACATATACTAATTCAGAAAGCTATGTGCATATGAGTCTTGGGGAAAGATTTGTTATACTTCAAACACCTATAAAAAAAATGTTATCTAAAAAAAACTTTTTTTTCTTTACAAGACCAACTCTCCTATTCTTTGATTCGCAGAATATTCATTATTTTTTAAATAACGTCTAGAAGCTTAAAAGGAATATGCTATAAAATACCTCACAAGGAAGAATTCTCAATATATTTTGGTTGAGAAATAAAGCAAAGTAATCTATGGACAAAATTTAAAAATATGAAAAACCTTCCTTTTAATCTTGTTACTATAAATTACTAAATTACTACCAAACTTGACAAAACCTAAGAGTAATTTTTTTATGCACATAAATTAAATTAAGGTTTATATTAAATAAAATGTGACATTCATTAAAATATAATTTAAAACAAATTAAGAGCGAACGAAAAAATAATCCCCATCTCAGGATGCAAGATTTTGGCTCACTCTTTGTTGGAATTCTTAATGGGCGTTGAAGGGAATCTTGGCAAGATTAGCTAATTGAGATGAGTCATTAACACACACAAAAAATTATTAAGAATAACAAATATTGGATATAAATGACTTTTTATTCGAAATTAATGCTTAGGTGTTAGAGAGACTGAGAGACACATATACCTGTAATTACAATAATTACAAAATCATATTATCACTTTTAAGGATCAGAATTTCAAGTCTTCATTAGAAACTCGATTGATTATAAGAACACTTCGTTTGAACTAGAGAAAATGACTAATTAAATTTCTTTGGAGTATAGTCGTGATATGATCAAAATGAATTTTTTAAATTACATCAAGATAGTTCTTAAATTACAATAATTACAATTTTAATATATATCAAATAGAATATAAAATGGTAAACGATGGATAATAATCAACACTTAATCTATGTGAGTGTTTATTTAGGTACCTTAAGATTTATAAAATAAGTATCAGATGTCATAACTCACATATATTATATTTCTTATATAATTTAAATTAAAAACTTTACTTGATTTGTAACTAATACATACATAAACATTAAATGGTAACGGTTATAATTCAATAATTGGCGGCATGGCCTCATACATTTTCACTAAACCGGCCCGTGGGACACCAGACGGCGAGGGAGGGCTTTCTCTTTGTCCACTTGGATAAAACTTTACAGACGCTTCTAAGTAGTGTGAGGTGGACAACGACATCGACATTCCGGTTACTTAACGGCTGCAGTAAGGTCGGTGGCAGTTAAGTCATGTAAGGACTCGGTGACGTGGGGTGTATCCCATCCTCATGCATTTGGTTACGTGGGTGATACTGGGCAACAGCAGTATCAGGAAGAACAGATAAAATTACGCTCTAGATGTTTCAAGATCAAACAGCCACAGCGTAACCTAATGAAATGGTAGCTTAGCCATGGTGCTGCATTGTGGATAGTTAAAGGGAAAACTGACACACTATATTTTCCCTGAAAACTTCTTAGGTCAAGAGAAAATCATTGATAGCTCTTCCTAGAATAAAACATTCTGGAGGTAAACTAACCTCCCTTTCGGATCTCCAGGAATACACTATTTCAGGGGGAGGGTTCAACAAAGAACAATCAACAAATAAAATATCTCTTTCATTAAAGGAACATAGAATGTAAAGACGATGATAAGGGCTGGGAAACTTTAGTTTGAAAATGGAAATTAAAAGGTGTGGTGTGAACAACGTGTCTGAAAATTACACACTGTTCTATTCTGGTGGAAAAAATTCAGGAAAAAGAGTGGTAATAGTAATTGAAAGTGAAACCATTAAAACTTTACTAGAGTGATGTGTCATAGTGATGGATTAATGTTTGTGAAATTAAACGGTGAGCCAATGGATATTTTGATAGTACAAGCGTAGATGACAACTGACCACGAGGATGGGAGGTAGAAAAAATGTATGTTAAAATTCAAGTAATTATTTAACAGAAGGGATGAGGGAGAGTGAAAACAATAATTAGGGGTGATTGGAAAAGTATAGTCATAGATGTAGTGGGGAAGATAAACCACAGAAGGCAGATGCTCATATAATTCTGCCAGAGAAATAACCTGTTGGTGACAAACATCTGGTTCAAGAAAGGGACACAAATATATACAAATGGCAAAAGCCCAGGAGATATTAGCAGGTACAAAATATACTACATCCTTGTCAAACAGAGATTTAGGAATGGGGTTAATGATGTGAAATCATCCCCAGGGGCCGACGTCGATTCGTACCCCAACCTGCTGGCAGCGTAGATTGAAACAGGACTGAAAAGTATTAGAAATATGATCAAGAAAAAACCAAGATGTGACTTAAAAAAATAATTAAGAAGTTAGAGCAATATTGTGAGAAATTCAATAGAAAACATTAAGTGAGTCTAAAAAGAGAGTACAAGTGCGGAAGGGAAGTGAAACAGCGTTAAGAATATTTTTTTAATGTGCTAAATGAAAACGTTGAGAAAGTGAAGAGGACTGCACTAAAGTCCTGGGTGACAGCATACATGCTTCAGAAAATATAAGGAAGAACTAAATGTAAAAAATCGAAACAAAAGAAAGATATATAAGCTAAACCATTAGTTATTATTATTATTATTATTATTATTATTAGCACCGCGTCTTACTACCCGTTCGGGTTATACGCACTTACGCTAATGTGTAGTGGTAGGGTGATTGTGAGATTGAAATGGAGGACCTACAGTTTAACGTGGGATCCGAACCACGGTGGAGGCCTGGCATTCCCCACATTCACAAGATGTCGTGTCAGAGGTGAAGGAAGGGTTTGGTAATCAGATAAATCTGTGCCGGGACCGAGGATTGAACCCCGGCCGCCGGCACAGAAGTCTGACACCTTACCCCCTAGACCGCCAGGTCACCAACCATTAGTTAAAGAGAGAAACAGACAAAGCGAGGAAATATTATATAGAGAAAATATTATGCTATGATATTATCGATATGCAAAGGAAATGAAGATATGACCTCATGTACCAGAAATAAAATGAAATGGAAGATAAAGAAAACAATGGTATGTTAACAATAGGAATGGAAAAACCCCAAAATCAGATAGTGACGGATCATAAAGATATTTCTACGAATTAGTAAATATATAAAGAAAAACTTTATGACAAGGAAATGCAATTGTTGAACCAGGCACTTGAAGCAGAGGACGAAGTATGGAAATAATAAACATACATAGCATTTTAAAAAGTGAAGTGTGGAGAAATCTATATAGGATATAGTAAAAGATGGAAACGTGATGGAGATGAAAACATTCAAGCTGAACTTATGAAGAAACTGAGAAACAAGGGATTAATGTATCTGACATAACTTTTAAATGAGATCTATGAAATGGCAGAGTGGCCAAAGGACATTTTATATGTAAACATGGTGATTCTAAAGAAGAATAAACACGCCAAGAAATGCAGTGACCACAGGACAATCAGACATCTCCCAATCGAGTAAGATCGTGGCAAGAATAATCAACAGGCAACTGGAACAAAAAATAGAAAGTGCTATGGAAGAAATCTAAATTGGATTAGGAAAGTGATCCAAAGATACCATCAGGATGCTAGGAATAATTTCAGAAATGATGTTGGAATTCAAAGCAGATGCTTACATTGATTTCATCACTAGACACAAAATGTTATATGTAGTGAAGTGGAAGAAACTGATGGAATGAATCAAGATTTTCAGCATCGACTGGAGGGAGATAAAGTTGATTGCAAATCTGTACCTGAGAGGGTAAGTGAAGGTGAGGATGAATGATGGAGAGCTCAACAGTGTAGAGATAGGAATGGGAGGGAGGGAAGAAGGTATGTTGTTTGTCTTTCAGTCTATTCAAATTGTGTGGAAAGGGGCTGGTCAGAGTTTCCCCGGAAGGACTTGGCAATTTTAGGGTAGGATGAAACTTCATAAACAAAATAAAATAAGTGGATAATATATCAATGCTGGCCAAAAAGTAAAAAAAGTTGCAAGAAATGATGGACTTGCTGTAGGAGATAGAGATAAGACATTGCATTAATATCAACATTGAGAAGTCAAACATTATGCTGATCTAAATAAATGAAGAGCCGCTTAAAATCAAAATTGGAAGTCAGGTGTTGGAAAACATAGAGCAATTTAAGTACCTGGAAGTTTGCTGACAAAGGATGGCTACTGCACCTAGGAAATTAGGTCTAGAATCACTATGGCCAAAGAGGCTTTCAACAAGAAGAGGTTATTCCTACCAAGCAACTTGATTTTGGAATTTAGGAAAAAACTGATGAAATCTTAAAATAGGAGTATCGCGCTGTATGGAGCAAGAAATTGGACTCTTAGAAAGGTGGGAAAAAAATTTGTAGAGCTTTTAAATGTGGTACTGGAGAAAACTTGATAAGATCAGGTAGATAAACAGGGTGACAAATGGATCAATTCCTCTATATTCAACCTTCCTAATTTCTAACCCATTAGCGTAAAAAGTACTTAAGCATATAACCCAAATGCCTAGTAGGACGTGGTGCTAAATAAATTATAATTAAATTATATAAAAATATGAAGATTAAGATTGATTGACGAAAGTTTTATCCTCAGGTTTATTAACGGCTTTGTTTTAGGGAACTATATCAGGAGAGTAGGCTACTTTGGTATTTTTATGTAATCCTTAATACTGCATCCGCTACCCGTTCGGATTTTCATGTCATACAAATATGTATTAATTTCATTGATGGTTTTAGGAATTAGGAATGCTAGATTTAGAGGAAGTTTACCCGCACTTGCATGAAGTGAGAGTGGAAAACAATTTTGGATAAACCACCTACAGTGCACTCGACTGCGATTAGAACATCCATCTCCCCATCATCGGCATTCTGGTCCACTGCGAATGTAGCGCCTTAAATTATGCTTGTCACTAAAGCAGGTATACTATAACAGCGCACTAAAATGATCGTAGAGAATAGATGGAAACAATACAGTTGAACATGTGGAAGACAACCCCCTAGTAAATTAATAATATACTAGAATCCAAACCCTCAATTTTTATGTCGTACGTTGTAATGTATTATTAAAACCCATGATAATTAAGGTGGGACCTTTATTTTTGGATCTGTCCAGATTTGTAAAAAAATGTAACCATGTTTTCAAGAAACAATATCTTTAAGCAAGAATCTAGGTATGTTATACCAGGTCTCATATAATTATTACATGGATTGATATAGATTAATAGCTATAATGATTATAGAAGTAGGCAACTGTTTTTAGCACCGCGTCAGATTATAATATTATATACTAATTTTTCTATAGACTCAGGGATAATGAAGGTGGGATTTACAGAAAGTGTACCCACATTTGCTTGTTGATTGAGTGGGAAACCATTTAGGAAAAGCTTCCTACAGTACACCCAATCGGGGTCGAGCCCAGATTTCCTGTCACTGGTAGTAGTTTATTGCGAGTATATTTTCGTAGACCATACTGCCACTTAAACGGTTTGTAGAAGACTTGAACCAAAAATATGGTTACAGAACAATTTCAGTGAAAATATTAGTGATTGTGACATATTCAATTAGTCTGTTTCATATGTCTGTTACAAATAATCATATCAACCATTTTTAATCCAGTTAGAACCATAACATAAAACGTTGATTTACTTTTTATTTAAAAAAAATTGTCTGCATATTACAAAATTGATTACCTTATTGACCCGCCTTGACTATGTTTTAAAACCCTATTCTGGCAAATTGATACCCACGGTGAAAAACACTCAATAAAAACGATGAGATACTAATAATAATTGGACGATAGTAAAAAAAAATCATTCCACTACATACTAATCACTCTATAACTAATTGTTTCGGATATTTAAAGATAATTTAAAAAAAATACTGGCTGTAAATTAATATTGTTAAAAAAAGGGGGGGGCGTTTAGTTTTCATCATGTTAAGTTGTTATTAGAAATAACTAAAATTTTCCAAATTACTAAGAAGACAAAATAATTGACTGTAACGTGAACTGCTTTAGCAGCGTGTATAAAGTAGCTTAATGACATAAAAAATTAATTGTTTTTTTAAAAAAATCCACCACTAAACATGGTATTAATTTTTTTTTCCATGCCGTACCTAAAGTCCCTTCAAATTTGTTAAAAATAACTGCGTGCATTAAAACTCATTTTAAGTTAATTTGCAGACAGTCACAAAAAAATTAAAGTCATAAAATTAAAAAGAATTGTAAAGCTTAGCTTCTAATTACATATAAGAGACGTAGATAGGTTTTGTCTTTATTAAAAGCATAGTATTAAAATAGTTTATCATTTATTTAAAATCATTATTAAAAATATATATCTTAGAATATTTTCTTGTTAACTATTACTAACAACATATTAAGTTGTTTAATTTATAGAGTTTGGCATATTTTCCTGTAAGAAATACAGTAACTAGTAAAGTTGCCGTGAATGTAGACTTTAAGTCGCTCTATGGAAACAGAAAGTTGGAGATTTTATACACGTTATACCCTCAATGAGGTGATGGAGGTGATGACGTGATGATAATGATTATGAAGGTTTGAAACCAGTGGATATCTTAAATCTAGCTTAAGCCTAGCTAACCAGACAATGGTGAGCATAGGAAAAGTTCCCCTTTTGAGAAAACTACCTACGATTTCTACCAAAAATCGATCCCAGGGACTTCTAGATCATTAGCCGGTGGCGCTGACCACTAGACCATGAATATTGTTTTATTATTGTAATTATTATTGTTAGCACTGCGTCTTACTACCCGTTCGGGCTATAAGCACTTACGCTAATGTGTAATGGTAGGGTGATTGTGAGATAATATGGAGAACCTACAGTTTAACGTGGAATCAAAACCACGGTGGAGACCTGGTACTCCCCACATTCACAAGATGTCTTGTCAGAGGAAAAAGGGGGTTTGGTAATCAGATAAATGTGTGCCGGGACCGAGGATTTAACCCCGGCCGCCAACACAGAAGTTTGACACCTTACACCTAGACCGCCAAGTAACTTAATATTGTTTTAAGGGATACCATGGAGAACAATAAGTAGTTCGATTGTATTTCACTAAATTATTATTATTATTATTACACCGCGTCTTACTACCCGTTCGGGTTGTACGCAATTACGCTAATGTGTAATGGTAGGGTGGTTGTGAAATGAAATGAAGGACCTACGGTTTAACGTGGAATCCAAACCACGGTGGAGGCCTGGCATTCCTCACAATCACAAGATGTCTTGTCAGAGTTGAAGGAAGGGTTTGGTAATCAGATAAATCTTTGCCGGGACCTGGGATTGAACCCCAGCCGCCAGCATAGAATTCTGACACCTTACCCCTAGACCGCCAGATCACCTATTTCACTAAAGAATGTATTATTATTATTATTATTATATATTTACTTAAATATTGGAATTATTCTTTTAGCAGACACAGAAATGTCTCTATTAATCTTGCTTCACCTCTGAGAAGATGTGTATTAATCACAACTTGTGAATGTGGGGAACGCCAGGCCTCCGCCGTGGTTCTGGATTCCACGTTAAACTGTAGGTCCTCCATTTCATCTCACAATCACCCTACCATTAAACATTAGCGTAAGTGCGTACAACCCGAACTGGTAGTAAGACGCGGTGTTAATGATAATAATAATAATAATAATTTTTAAGTTTTTTTTCGTTGGATCTTTTGAAGCCAATTTTGAACAATCAAATTGATTTTTCTAAGCTTGATTATTTGAATTGGTCATCTTAACTTTTTTAAATATTTAAATTTTCAATCACGATAATTTTTAAAAAATCTATCAGTTTTGGAAATTCTTAACTCTCATTCAATCCTTATTTCTTGATTTTAAAATTCAAACAAACTTTCATAAGCTCTAGTTATCTGTGATATTTCTATTTTTTACGATAGATCCTATTAAAAGGTGTTTAAGAAGTGTATTTCCATTTGCCCATTTTATTGGCCTGCTTCCCCACCACAAATGTAAAACAATTTTTGGGATTTAAGGGGGGGGGGGATCTTTCTACTTTATCGTAACATTTAAAATATCTCAGTATACATATAAGTGGTTAATAATTATTGTTTTGTAAATGAACTGTACAACCATGACCACTTCCCGTAATATCATTTTTAATTTAATATCTAGAGACACTTCTTGCAAACCCTTTACAATTACTGAAATATTTAATTTTTTTATTATTTTAGTGCTTAATTATTTTTTTTTAATTTAGGAAATTTGAGTTACTCTCCTTCCATTTTTTTCGTACTTTATTATAAGATATAATTTTTTTTCAGACATTTATGGTGGTTTGGGATAGTCGTTAAAACTGCCTTACAAACTTCAATCTCCCACCACATTGATCTATAGTTTATTCATTCTGTTTTGGAAATTTCGAAGCCCTTTTTTCTTTATATTATCAACTCACGCTTATACATTTTAATTTTTAAGATTAATTTTGTTATCTGGAGCGGTCCTTTTACCTGATCACCAAATTAAAATAGTGTTACTCTCTATAAGACTTTTTTATGCTTGTCTCCCCTCCCCCTATTTCATGAAGGCCGATTAAAAAATTTAAAATTTTTAGAATTTCATGAATATTTGTAAATGTTTAGCATTATGATCCCTCTTCCTCCAAGTCTTAGAAATGTAATATTTCAAGACTTATCTTGCTATCTGGAGTTATCACTGTACCTGTCTGCCAAATTTTAATTGTTTAGCGCATTTATAAAGTTTTTTTACCATGAACCATCCCCCTATTTTAAACGGTTTGTTATTATTATTATACTCTACCTTCCTAACAAATTTCAGCTATCATGCTATTCTATTTAATGTTTTTATGAACACAATTTTTCGACATCAAATCCACCCCCTAATATATTTAATTTTTCTTAGCACAATAACCCGCCTCGGTGGTGTAGTTAGCTAACGCGCTAGTCGTGTTGAGCTCGACCACCGAGGACGGGTAGATGGAGGTTCGAATCTCGGTCGAGTGAACTGGGGGTGGTTTTTCCTAAATGGTTTTCCACTCTCCCTCCATACAAATGCGGGTTCACTTATTCTAATTAAACCTTCCCAATTCCCAATCAATTAAAGTAATTAGTACTTAAAGCGTATAACACGAACGGGTAGTAAGACGCGGTGCTAAATAATAATAATAATAATAATAATAATAATAGAATTTAGCACAATAATGTTCCAACATCCAATCCCCCCCTCTTACATTTACATTTTTTATGAACACAATGTTCCAACATCCGATCCACAACCTAAGGGGTTGAGTTTCTCAAAGCTCCGTCTTTCCGGATTCATATGTCCTGAAAGAAATCTCGCCGCCAAATTTAAAATTTCAAGGTCGAGAAGTTCAAGAGATATGGTGATGAGTAAGTGACTTAGTAAGTCAGGGCTTTTGTATTTATATGTTAATAAAACAATTTTAAAGTAGACTATATATATTTGTTAAATAAACTAACTGAACTCGTGGTTATAAAGTGATCCTTAACATCTCAAAATGTATATATTGGGAAAGTTACGTAGTAAAAAATAAAGGTATGGCAAGAACTATTAAGTCTAAGTTAGATATAGTTTTATTTTAAATGTAAATGTCATTTAATTACAGTGAACGTTACTTGGTATATTTGTGTGTGTAGCTTGGATCAGTTTTCTCCTAAAACAGTGTAAATACTTGTGTATTCCCATAGCTTGACACACAGCTCCTACCCTTACACAGCATACGAAATGAGCCGAGTTAATCCGGACGCAGGTTTTGGAGGGCGGAGGGGGTAGGGTAAGGAACCCCAGGAGGGACAAAGAGACACAGAAAGGGGTATGCGAAGTCGCATAGGGAGAGAGTTAAAAAGGGGAGATGAAGGAGAATGATCTAATATGATGATAGATCGCACTAGATCTGTCTCCATAATATGCAAGAGAAGTGAAGACATTTTAGGGGTAGGAGGTCAATATTACCCATATCCACCCCTACACACCCATGCCCTTAACACACGTTACAAAAAAATATAACTGATCTGTCAGACCAAACACTGACAGAAAATCCTCAACTCCCTGGTAAACAACCATTTATCAAATATATAAAAAGTGTGGGATTGAGAGAATGGGGAAGGGGAGGGGGGATAAACTTTTGCTATTTGTATTTTTGACGCGATGGAAACAACAATCGTATATATTCTTTCTCTTGTCAATTTGATTCCTATCTGTGTACGTAGGAAAACATCAGTCAATATTTATGAAAAGAAAATATTTCTCATACGTTTTCTTGTTAAGTTTACTTCTATTTTTGTTTTCTTCTCTATATTTGTCATGATAAATTTTGAACTAAATGTAAATTTCACATTTCCCCTTTTTTATTCAAATAAATAATATTTTTCAGTTTTGATTTGTAATTCTGAGAAGTTGTATAAGAAATCCTATGGCATGGAAAAAAAAAAAAGTTTAGAGTTAAATATCTGACCAACATATTTCAGGTTGTAAATATTCCCTGCGAGTCTTGTTTGAAAAAACCTATACACTAATTAACTATATTTGCATATATATATATAAAATTTAATAAATGCAGTAAATGAAAGTGGTGAATAGGGAAAGCCATACCATATAAATAAAGTATTATTATATATTAGGACCATTAATTTATTTAAATATTAATTTAATCTCAATTTACCATATCTAAGTTAGTCCAATATTTAAATAAATGGCGTTAATATTATTTCGAAATGCTCACTCTAATGACAAAAGTACATTGTTTGGTAAACTTCAAAACAGTAGGCAATACTTTATTAAAAAATTTGTAATATATTAAATTCCAATAATTTTGCAAGTATATGTTTTTTGTGTAGAGTTATTTTGATTTAAATTATATTATGATATTTCCAATAAATGCAAAAATATATATTAAAATTATAATAACCTATTGTTCAAAGGTTATATAAATATTTCCAATAAAAATTGCCTAACATTAAGTTCGCAGGTCATTCTTTAAAACTATAATGATGTTTATGGTATGTAAAAAGTTTAATAAACAAGAAATGTGGATTTACAATGTTATATTAATAAATATATGTATAGATTATTCTAATAACTAATATACATTTCTAGCATTTATTATATATATTAATTAGAATATTTAATGAAAATATGAAATATATAGTTTATTACAATATAGATATTATATTTAAGTATAAATTTTAGTATAATTTGTTGGTTTATATTAAGTTGATATCAATTTTTGTAAAAAATATATAATAAAAATAAAAATTCTCTTCAATACCATTAGTTTTAAACGAGGCCTTTATTTATTTATTCTGTTTTCATAAGTTGGGATGGAAAAGGATGTGATAAAAAGCCAGTGTCTTATAAGTTTTTAAGGAAAAACATTATTTTGGTCAAAATAAATAAATCCTCCAGCACAAAATAGAGATTAATTTTCTTCGCATGGTAACCTCAACAGTTCTTGGTTATCTTTCAAGAGTGTCCTGGAACTTGATGAAAAACCATTCTCTTAATTTAAAAAGTTTCTCATCTAATGACATTATGCTCATGACAGATATTCAGGAACTGTTGATCACACCATGTGAATAAAATTAAACTATATATTCATACTGAAGCAATATTTTAATTGTTTTATTTAAAAAAAAAGTGTTCTTATAGAAAATGTAAAAACAATGGCCTCTTCTGGCAGCAATTCTATCCCACCCTAAGAATGAATACATTATAAGGGATACATCTATATCTCTCTGGGAGTAAAACTATTTGTACTATATTAGAAAAAATATATTTACATTAAATTAAAACTATGATAATTTTGCATAGGTCGATTTTAAAAACTAAATGTCTAGATTATCTTTCATGCCTTCAAATATGGTGGCTACACTTGAATCTGTGTTTAGGTATACGTCCGCAACTATTAATATCCCTATAAAAATGTTAGTCCACCTCCCCTGCACCCCCTCTCCCGGATATGTTATGAAAAAGCAAATATTTATGTATCAGACCTTTCTTTAAACCACACCCGATATTAACCATCACACCTCAAAGGCAAACTTTTTTTAACTTTAAAGACCAAGTAAAATATACATTGGAAGACTTCCACGAAGTGGACACGAGATAACCTATGACTCATGGGTGTATTTATAAAGAGCACAAAATTTGCTAGCTCAATAAACTAGTTTATCAAACTAAATATTACTATTAGCACCACGTCTTATTACCCATTCGGACTATATGAAATTACGTTAATGTGTAATGTTATGGTTATTGTGAGATGAAATGGAGGACCTACAGTTTAACGTGTAATCCAAACCACGGTGGGGGCCTGACATTCCACACATTCACAAGTTGTGATTACTACTCGTAATTCAAGAGGTGAAGGAAGAGTTTGGCAATCAGATAAATCTGTGCCGGGACTGAGGATTGAACCCCGGACCCCCAGCACAGAAGTCTGCCACCTTACCCTTAGACTGCCAAGTCACCCATCAAACTAAATAAAAAGTTATATTACATTTACAAGTAAATCGACATCCATGGGACTAAGGGAATCAACCTTAAAATTAGATAGAATAGTTTAAAGTTCGAATCTAAATTTTGCGAACTGTGGATATTTAATTTATTACTATGGTTTTATCACCCTCTATCCCCACTGATGCTAGTGCACTTTATAAAACCATATTACTCATCACCACTTCCTATATATTCCATATGTATGTTTAATTGAATATCGCGTGTGTGTGTGTGTGTGCGTGTGCGTACATGTCTATAACATGGGTGAGTAAAGGAGAATAAGCCTGTTTGTGTCTGAGTGAGGGAGTGAGTGTGGTTAACTGTAATTGAGTGTGTGGTTAATAGAATAGTGATTGTGTATGTTTAATCGAGTAGTTAATGTGTGCTATAGAATAGTGAGTGTGTGCGTTTAACAGTGTAGTGAGTTTGTGTTATAGATTAGTGAGTTGTGTGTATGTGATCTAAGTGTATAATGAGTTCGCTCGTTAAAGAGATAGTGTAATCGTGACCTATTAGTGGAAAAAATAAGGAATGCAACAGGAAAATTCCCGTCTTGATTCAATAAGTTCTTTTTTGAGTTCACTATCAACAAAAAACAAACAAATAAAGAGACAGACCATTATACTCGTCTTCTAATCGTTTATACTACCAGAAAAAATAGAAACTCCATAAAGATTTGAATGTTCAAACATAGCTTAGATTCTTATTATATATGTATGTAAATTAATTAAATTAGAAAATAAATATAGCTTAATAGTTCAGAGACCACTTTAATTAGGTTAATTTTATATTTAAATAATACAATTTATTTAACTTTTTTTTCGAGTCAAGCATTAAGGAAAGTTATTTTTATGGACTTCATATAGTAGGGACAACAGGTTAAGCCAATTTGTATATCTTCTTAGTTAAAGACAATCACTATCAATATTTCAGTAAAGATTGTTGTATTTTAATTGTAAATTGTACATTGTAGGATATGGATTATTTACTATTAGAATTGAGTCATTGAATTTAATAATTAATCGTATTTTAAATATTAATTACACACTAGGTGTTATGCATTGTTTACTAATAGTTAAGCGCCATGCCAGAATATAGATCTGACCTTGATTATGAAAATAAAAGATAAAACGACAGGTGAAAGCTTACTTATGCGTGTTCATTTGTCATATACACACTAGTGACCTTCTTTTATGAATGCATAAAATGATTGAAAACATAAATAAATTTAAGTCGCAAATTTAAGCACGGTAAAATCGACCCTCGTTCGTGGAAGCATTGTTTCAATGAACACCAAAATAAATAATTTCAATTTAATATCTAAAAAATAAAAATGAGGTTAGTTTTTTAAATTTATTTGAAATGTTTAACGTGCACTTTATGAACCGACTTATTATATAAGCAAACGACTTATAAAATAACTTAAATCCATAACAGATATAGCACCCAATCCCCGGACATCCCTTCATCTTAACTCACATTTCTCCAAAGACAAATTTTTCGGCTATGCTAGGAATCGAACCCAGGAACCTTAACTCAGTTTACAGACATGCCACCGATTTAGTTAAGGTGTCAGACAAATACGGAGTAAATCTAAAGAAGTAATCTATAATAAACATACAAAAATACCAAACCAAATTGTGCTGTAGGCGTTATATCAAGAAATAAAAGTAAATAAACCTAGTTCCCACTCAAGATCATAAAAACACTGAAAACCTACTAAGCCTATGTAGTTTTTAACCTTTAACTGACAATAAACAATGCCAATAACGTACAGAATAAGTTTTCTTGTTAAATTAGCTTATATATTTATTTTGCACGTTTGTTTATATCTCAAATCACCCATTTCCAAGAATATTGATAATTGATCTGTTGATCTTTCCAAACCCCTCATTGCCAAAGAAGATATATACAAAGAAAGTTAATATATTTGAATTGTACAAAATTTAAGACGCAAATGTAACCACACTAAAAGTCGATTTTTTTTACATGCTTCTATAGCTGATAAGATATCATGATGATATATAGCTTAACCAGTTGCCTTAAAAAATAAGAAGTACGACAGAGGAAGTTCCATCTCAATCCGATGAGTACTTTTGAGTTTAGTGGAAACAATCAAAATGATAGACTTACAAATGTGAAGACAAATTTAGTGTTTTATTATGTTTAGTTTATATCACCCAAGTTTGTTCATGTATAGTGGTTATAATGTATGTGATACACCTAAACTTTATGGAGCTAAAAGGACAAAAGTTCCTAAACATAATATGAAGAGAAGGGGGGGTTCGTTATGGTGTATGAAGCAAAGGGGGGGGGGGAGGGGAAAAGTACGGGGTCAGGGAAATGACGGTAGGGTTCGGAAAACCGACAGATGGGGAACGCGGGGCAGGGGAAGAAATTAATTGTGTGTGCTTCGCGGTAACTTACTGGAATGATGGTGGCGATATGAACCACGTTATAAGGGTATAAAGTAAATTATGGGTCACAGAGAAGAAAAAATATAGTTCGGAGGTTTCTCACACGTCCTCTAACATCAGTACAATATACTGGTACTCTCACTCTCTTCAATCATGTAAATTTAGGAGCCTTTTAAAAATGTATGTATGCTTTGTCGTACTAATACTTAAACATTTTGGTAGATACTTAATAAAACCCTACTTAGGCAGTTAAATAATAAAAATAATATATTTGTGTTTAATATAACTTTGCTTCATAAATTAAATTAAAGTGTTAATTCAACTTTTGATGATTTAAAAAAGAGTGAAGTTCCATTTACTAGGTAATTTCTCAATTTTTTAGGTACTTTCTTGGTGCTGCGCTATTTTGTACTGTGTGTCAGAAGTAAATTAAATTGACAGGTTTAGTTTTTAAGAATTTACAGATACATTATTTATATAGTCTACCTTTTTCTCTATCTTAAAGTTAATGTTAAGATCATATCAACTTGTCAGAATCCTTTGAATTAACAGTAATGCTTAAAAATAATAAAATATTGAAATGAAGGATTATGGTTTTGTTCTTAAGAATTAAGATTATTTATTCGTGTTGAACAAGGAGATCGGCATTCGGCACAGATAATCAATTGGCGGTATAAATATGGTGTCGGAAATATTTTTGGGCCTCAATAAATTTTTTATTTAATTTGGTCAAAAAAATGTTTTTTTCTATAAAAATTGCGAATATACTTTCTCACACAATCCCTACATCCCCACTTTAACCATCGTTTCTCTTTTTCGTCTACACATATTATGTTTATTAATTAAATTTAATCTTTCATCAAATATTTAATTCCCCTATCTTTGTAGAAAAAAGTAATATCCTTAAAATGTACATTTTCAGATTTCCAGCTGACACTTTACTGTATAATAATAATAATAATAATAATAATAATAATAATAATAATAATAATAATAGAGTGTCATCATTATTGACCGCGAAACGATTTTTTTACTCTCTAAGAGTTTCTTCCTACCAGAATAATATTACAACTACCAGAAACTTTAAAATGGTCATAAGAGTTCGTAAGAGGTTATGTGAAATAAAAGCTCTTAGCAGAAAGGTATAAATATATACTATCGACAATTATTTTAGTATTTAGTCTGAACCAAACAAGGTTTTAACAGATCGTTACACTCAATGAGGCATGTGTTTAGTTATTGTTAATAATTTAATAATTGCACCTTATCTCTCAATACAGAATTCTCTGGATTTTAAATGTTTTAAAGAAGGATTTCCTGTATTTGTAGAAAAATAAATAAGTTCTGTAAAAGAATGAAATTTCGTTTTTTATAGAAATAACTATTTTGAATTTTATGTGGAAACTTAAGAAATTATTATGTGAATAACGCATCAAGGATAAATACTTTAGAGAGGTTAGTTAAAACATGTACACTCTGCTGTAATCAAACAAGCACGTTTATTTCTTCAGTTCTCTTATTTTTTCTCTACTAGAGACTACTATTTAAAGCCTACAGCCCACAATCGTAAATTAACTCAAATTCCAATATTTATTTAAGTTTTTTTCTGAATTTCCTTTTTTTTCCCCCGTTTTCACCCGGACACAAACTACTCCCTGTTTTTACAAGGTTTTCCAAGAGCATTGGAATTTATTTAATAACTTTAAAATACAATATTTTACAAACCTAAGCAAATTTGTTGAAAGATTTTAATGAAAATATAAATACAGAATGTTCCCATGCTAAGAACTTAAATCAGTGATAAACAATTTTCTCCAATATTTAATAAAAACACACAAATAGTCCTACTACGAGTCATTCGTTAGTCTTCCCCCTGCGGTTTCCTAAATTTCGAAATCGCACAAACTGCGAGTCGTATATTTTTAGTTCATGTTGAACCCCTCACACCCAACTTCCACCCGCATGGTAGTTACAGAGCTGTACCCCCCCAT
Source organism: Timema shepardi (assembly GCA_902151425.1). Taxonomy (NCBI): domain Eukaryota; kingdom Metazoa; phylum Arthropoda; class Insecta; order Phasmatodea; family Timematidae; genus Timema; species Timema shepardi. The sequence goes on along the minus strand of CABFVX010001337.1, from coordinate 47,254 downwards.
TCTCACCAATTCAACCCTTCACCCCGGTAGTGAATTACAATGTTAGCGTATTCGAGTCCCGTCTGGATCGAGTGAGAAATGCTCACTGTTAGCACGGCACAGATTTCCCAAGAGGGCTGCTTCTTCGCTTCCTCCATGGCTGTGATTCTCCTTCTTAAAATGTGTAGCTCCCCCGACCCAAACCCCACCTTAACGATGCGTATTCCTACTTAACTACCCTTTTTTCGTATTTACCTTTATTTAGAACATAAAAATATATGTGGGTTGGCTCTCTTGAATTGATTTAGTCTATTATTCCATCACAGAAAATGTGCTATAACAAATTCAATTATTTAAGCTGATATTTACAGGAACGATTAATACCTTCTAAAAGTATAATAGCAAGGTAAGGTCAGTGTATTGTATAGTGTATTTAACCAATAAGGCTGTAGTTCGAGCCTTGATCTTGTGAGCTGGGGTTATTCCCCCTTTCCACCACGATCTCCACATGTTTTGAGCTGAGCATCCAATCCCCAAGAAGAACTGTATACGTGTTTAAAATTCATCTTCCTCGTCCTTTACCTCTAAGTTGGATAGCTTAAATCACTGATAGCCAGCACAGTAATTAGAAAATAAATAGGCCTATTTTGTGATGTTCTTTTATTTATGAATTTATTTATTTATTAGTACATTACGTCCAACACCAAACTAATGACTTAGTTTCCATACACGTAAAAGCGTGTATATTTATTCTAAATTTTACCTTTCCCATCCATACTCCATTACTCTAGGTAAGAAAAATTTTCATTAGCTATAAAATCGAAATGATTTGCAAGTGATATCTTTAAATATTATTTGTAAAACCCAGCAATTTTTGTTAAAATATAATGCTATCACACGGAACCAAGTTGTTACTCAGAAATTGAATTATTTGAATGAAAAATCTTCGAATTTTGTGTTATTTCACAAAAAGATGTTTATTCTTTTTATTTATTTTTTAATAGTAGAAAAATGACCACATAAAAATATTTATCAAGTAAACAGTTTAAGTTCAGTGACTAGTAACTAATATTAATCAGTAAGCGCAAATTGCCAACATTTTCCTTTGATAAATGAAGATGGATTTAAGTACTATCAATGTACAATTTCTCAGAATCTCAAGAAGTCATAAACATGTATTTAGCTCAGTTGCTAGTAGCTATGTGATTCCCATACGTGCATTCGAATATGAAGCGTTAGAAACAATATGGGAAACTCTGTGTAGTGTTGAAGAAGAGAGGCTTATAAGTAAATACAACTTTGATCTCGAAAACAGGATTGGTTAGCATAGAAAATCTTTCAGTTTCTTAGTACGTTTGTATTTATCCAGAATATACATTGTGGTATTTCTTAAAAGAACAACTAAAACATAGTTTATAATATATTAATTTAATAAAGAATAAAGTGCCATATTATTTTTAAAAAATTAAAAGCTACAAAATGTTATTTAGAAAAACCAGAGCGAAATCCTGTTTTAACTACACCATTTGTCATTTTTCTCTATATCTATATGTACGATTACTGTTAAACTCATTGACCAATTTTAACAAAATTTAGCATGGGTATTTATGGACATGCCTAGCAATTATTTTTTTAAATTTTGATATAATGTATATTGTAATGTATATCGTATGTATAATGTATATGTATAAAATGACAAAAAAGAAAAAATATATAAATAGAATTAATAATAATTTAATAAAAAAGGGGTATAAATGTTAAAAGGAGTAAAAAAAGTAAAAAATATTAAGATATTAAAAATATGCACGAGGGCCCAAAGAGATAAAAAAGAATGAAAGGTAAATGGGGTAAAATCAGTAAATGGGGTAGAAAAGGTAAAAATTGTAAATAATATAATAAGGTAAAATAAAAATAAAAGAGTAAGAAAGGTTTTTCTTTAAGTAAAATATTTGAAATAGTGTAAAAAGAGCAATTAATGGGAACGTGGTTAAACGGAGTCAAAAGTTTAAATGGTGTAAATGAGGTAAAAAAATTCTAATATACTTTATATTGGATTTAATTACAAACCTTTACTAACCATTGCTTATAATGTGACATTCTTTTTTTATTAGCACCAAAAACAGGCGAGAGTTCAAAGTAGTATGAATAGAGAAGTTATAACTCAAATATTTAAAAGAAATGTTATCTTTTAAAACAAGTTCAGGTTATATCCCTATTTTGACATTGTGTATTATTCAGCTTGCTTTCGTGTTTTGTATCACAATTTAAACCAATAAAGGATTAATTACTAAACATAATTTAGGATTTGGTTACTCTTCCCTGTGTTTATTTTATTTACTAAAAATAACAAAGCTACTTTATTGGTCCCGCGTGCGAAGAACGGAGACAGCAGCTAGTTATTAATATAATTAAACATTTCATATTAAATTGTTCATTTACCTACCTTAAATCTTTATCACCAAGGAGTGATACCAACTTTCAAATCTATAGAGAAATTATAGAAGCTATTCCAATTTGAAGTCCAAAGAGAAATATTAATACTGTTGTAACGATATTAACATAAAGGAAGATAGGTCCATTGTTGACAGAACTATCAGATAAAAATTATTCATTAAAAAAAATGTTTAAAATTGCTCATTTTTGTGCCTCTACTCGTTAGTATAAATATATAGTACGATTTTGTTAGGAAGAACAGTAGAAGTTAGTTACTAAAGTTACTAAAACGAGTTTAATATTTTCATACATCAAGTCATATTATATGCAGTTGTCACTTTTGATAAATGTAATCAATACCTATCAATTAAAACAAATAATATAGTAAAATGTTATAATGTTGGCTGTAAAACAATATGTTTGAATTTTTTCTACTGTTCTTCCTACCAAAATCAAGGTATACATACTGGCCTGAAGGGTAGTAAGATGCGGTGAAACAAAAAGTATTTTTGAAACTCGATTCCAGCTATTAAATTTCTTAACATAAAAATATATATACTAAAAAAAAAAGAGATTGGCAATGTTAAAAAAGTTTGTACAAAATATGGGCAGTTACAGGGTTTTAGATTGTTTTCCAACATACATTTACTTATATTTTATGCTAATTTCTTTATTAGATAACAAGGGAAAGGATGCTAGCAAAACTTTCTTACAAAATGAAGACACCAGCCCTCGTAGAATACCCCCGGTTGTTTTTCACAGCAGGCGAGCATCTTTACAACTGGAAAAGGTCCACAGACCGTGTCGTTCCTTTTGTCAGACTTTGTCACTGATATAAGAGAGGAATCTTTCCACAAGTAAAAAAAACAACACAGTCTAGTAGACTTATTGCGCAATAACACGCTTGTTACCTTGTCCATGGCTGAGGGCTCTAGTCATCAACGAATCACCTCTTTGAGCATGGGTTATATTCCCATTTAGAGCACATATTTCTTCAGTACACGACTTGCAAGCTAAATTAACCTAAGGCACTAAATTTTATATTATAATTATATTTTATCTACCACCTTGGTGTGTACGAATTGGATGGAAGGGCAATTGACCATTACAAAAATATTTACAGCTTTATTAGATCAAATTAGGGGAATTCCGTGCCTCCACTGTGGTTCGGATTCCACGTTAAACTATAGGTCCTTCATTTCATCTCACAATCACCCTACCATTACACATTAGCTCAAGTGCGTACAACCCGAATGTGTAGTAAAACGTGGTGCTAATAATAATAATTGTTTATTAGATCCACATCCATGGGAAAGCAGACTAGGGCATCAAATAAGCTTGTTCTGGTAGGTTTCTGACAGGAAGGTTGGGGTTACAATCCCGGCCTTACGTGGTTAAGATAACTTTTCCTAGACGTGTTCCCAATATTCCTCCACGCAAACTCGGCTACATGTCACCCGGAATAGAAACATGGTACCCTCTAACTCTGGTTACTCTAACCACTTAAGGGGATCACCTACCGTAGCATTGAGTCACTCTGCAGGCGTCCATGAATAGTGCGTTATTTATAAATTTGTTTATGATTTTAAAATACAGTTTACGCAAAAATTAAGGTTGAAGTATAATATATTCTTATAAAGCCACTAACCTTACATTTTAGGTTTTATAATTAATGTTTTAATAAATAATAGGAGAAATTATCCCCGAACTTTTTTATAACTAACATATTTGACCGCTAAAAAGAGTTACAAGATATACTTTCACCTATGGATACGTTGAGTAACGTGATATACGGATGTCAGTTTTGATAAATACTAAAATAATCATAAATAATAAAATGTTGAAAGTGAAAAATATGATTGTATTTTTTTTCGAAAATGTGTTCCAAATGACCTTTCGTAAGAAAATCAAGGTACAGCTTTTGTTTTTTTGCAACGTTTAACTAAAAATATCGCTGTTATTTGACCAAAATAAATGGTTGGAAAACAGAGAATTAGTCTTTCTCAAACAAATAAAGCCATTCTTTAATAAGCTCACCATTTATAACATTTAAGCTAATTGAGGAGCTTAGTAATTTTGAATCTTCATAAATGCCGTTTCCATACGAAATACTGCATTGTGAGGATATTCTAGCTTAAAGTAAACGACGCACATAACTATAAGGACTGGTGCGAACGGAGTTCACATAAAAACGCAGACCCCGGAGCTGATTATCGAGTCAATATGCTTGTGATAATAATAGTAATAATTGCACGCTGTTAGATTATCTCGATTAGCAGTGACCCTTGTTTTAAGCATAGCTTCGGACCAAGGTCGTACTAAATTGTTACTCTCTTCGAACAAAACATTGACCCTGGAGGGCACAACAGCTCGAGTTAAGTTATGTGTTATTCGGAAAGTAGGTGATGATCGGAACGATTATCGGACGACCTGCGTCTAATAAACTGGTTGGAAAACATGACTACAGTCCAGTTTTGAAAGGAAAGACCTTTTATAAGATGATTTTCAAGGTCAAAAATGAAAAATTATTATTATTTAATTAGTGCCATTTCATAGTTATTGATAATATTTATTTATTGTGACTGCTGCAAATGACATGGCCTAATGTATGAATACGTAAAAGTAGATCTAATAACTTTTCTAGCTGCCAACTATGGCGCTTCCTATGAAATTATGCGTGCGTAAATTTGCGTCTTAAATTTAGTATTTTTTTAAAGGTTTTTTTCTGGTTTTTCGTGTAAATTAGGTTTATTTAGTTTTGTTTCTTCGGTAATAAATCCGAAGTAGTTATTTTGGTGTTGATTGCATAATGGCTCTACGTAAAAGACAATATAATAGTTTTTGCATTTTCGTTTTATATTTAGCTATAGTTCAAATATTTCATACTGTTGATTATGAATTATGTTTATTTAGTTTTATTTCTTTGTATAAAACCAACAGTACCATTCTATTTTGTGTGATAGGACGCCTACTATAAAATTATTTTTTTCAGTTTACTTCAATTGTTTATCTTAGATAGTAAATCTATACATATAGTAAAACTCAAAGGTTTGTTTTTGAACTTGAATTATTGCGGGGTTTTCTTTTGGTAGTATGAAGATGATAATACCAAATAATCCATTTTTAGAATGTTTGTCTGTCTTTCTATTTGTTTGTTACCAGTAAGCCCAAAAAATATTCATCGTATCGAGACGGGACTTATTATTTTTATAGACCTATTCTTTTTTTTTCAGGTAAAGTAGTAAACTATTCACCCTTAGACCTATTTATGTATGCACATCTGAGATCCATCGATCATAGCCATATTCGTGGGACAACTGGCCGGTACTGTACTAATATGTCACTGCCCAGGGGACGCCCAAATGCACTAACCTACATTCTTTCCGTGGGCGCTCTTTCCATGTCCCGACGAGATGAGGTGGTGATAATAATGAATATGAGTGTATGTAACCAGTAGAAATTGGTGACCTGGCAGTATAGGGGTAAGGTGTTAGACTTCTGTGCTGGCGGCCGGGGTTCAATCCTCGGTCCCGGCACAGATTTATCTGATTACCAAACCCTTCCCTCCCCTCAGACAATACGTGTATTAAGCACAACTTGTGAATGTGTGGAATGCCAGGCCTCCACCGTGGTTTGGATTCCACGTTAAACTGTAGGTCCTCCATTTCATCTCACAATCACCCTACCATAACATATTAGCGTAAGTGCGTATAACCCGAACGGGTAGTAAGACGCGGTGCTAATAATAATATAGTAGAAATTATTTAACTTTGCTTATGCCTAACCAGACCATGGTAACCATTGGAAAAGTTATCCTTACAAGGGGAAAACCCTTTTGTACTAACCGGGAATTTGACTCGGGATCACTAGGTTGGTAGTCAGGTGCAATTACTTCTCAACTATGGGATTGGTTATGATATCAAGTCAACGAGTGAAGTAGTGTTGATAAAACCAGACGTAAGCAGTGAACATACGTCCCGAATGGTTTTGCGGTTACATAAAATGTAATAAGAGCTGAGGTGTGGAGAGGGAGGGGATTGACATATGTCTGTGTTTCTTTGTTAAGGTGCGCAGAAGGGAGATAGAGTAATTTTACAGTTTTTAGAACATTACAATTTTTTGGCCTTAAATAGTTCAAATATTTCTCCAGTCGCAACATAGAGCTTAGTTTTATGCACATGATAATATAAACAGATCTTAAATATCCGTCAAGGGTGTTGTAAGAGGTATTTGACTTCATCGTCATCGATTTTTAACCCTTTCTGGGCGCACTGGTTTGTAGTGTTACAAAATGTTTTACAATAATCTGGTTTGTCACATCGTCTTACTAAACTATGAAATAACACGCCACTTCATTAGGAATGAAAAAGGTTGAATTAGAATGTGTGTATCGTTCGACAACCCAAACAGGTTAACAATCGTCTGCCAGGTATATTTTTCTAAGTTATTCTTCTAATACTTTATTTTGTTTTTTATTTAGCACCGCGTCTTACTACCCGTTCAGGTTATACGCTCAAGTACTAATAACGTTAAAAGGGTTATTAGGAATTGGGAAGGTTGAATTTAGAGGAAGTGAACCCACGTTTGTGTGGAGGGTGGAGTGGAGAACCATTTAGGAAAGACAAGCCTACGTTTATCCGACCGAGATTCGAACCTCAATCACCCCATCCTCTGCAATCTAGCGCAACACGAATCTAGCACGTTAGCTAACTACGCCACAGAGGCGGGTATTTAATTCCTTAGAATAAGTCGCTAATAGCTCAATGTGTTAAACGAATTGATGAATAAAATGTTGTGTGTTGCTTCACGTTAACTTGAACCTACGCATAATATGATTTATTATTGGTGTGCTTGGTTAAATTTAGTTTTATGTTCAAGAGAGGAATTTAGATCCGTAATGGTGGTTACGGAGTCTGAGGTATATGAATAGTTAAATACTGTGTTGAGGTCACTGTTTGGATCTCGTCAGGCAGAATTAGGAGTGTAGTTATTTCATCCACCATCCTCTTCTACATCCCATTTATGAAGTCGGTACCTGCACTTGTGGCACGTGGGAAAATACATCAGTCTCGTGTTGTATAGTTAACAGGCGAAAGGGAGGTAGTGGATTCAATTTAGGTTGAGTTTAGCGAGAGTTTTTATGTTTTCCCTAAGTAGTTTCGTAGTTTCGTAGTCAGATTTAGTAAGCCTCAAGTCGGTGACCTGGTGGTCTAGGGGTAAGGTGTCAGACTTCTGTGCTGGTGGCCGGGGTTCAATCCTCGGTCCCGGCACAGATTTATCTGATTACCAAACCCTTCCTTCACCTCTGACAAGACATCTTGTGAATGTGGGGAATTCCAGGCCTCCACCGTGGTTCGGATTCCACGTTAAACTGTAGGTCCTCCATTTCATCTCACAATCACCCTACCATTACACATTAGCGTAAGTGCGTATAACCCGAACGGGTAGTAAGACGCGGTGCTAATAATAATAATAAGCCTCAAGTGCGGTGGTATATATATATATATACTAAATACATTATGACACCTACCTAGAGCAGAATGGAATTGACCAGCCTCAACGCTAGATTTTGTACACCTCAAGTGCTGGGATATATTAAATATTTGAATGATGGCACTTACCTAAATCAGGAATGGAATGGGCCAGCTTCATGGTCAAACTTAATACTTCTCAAGTGCAGCGCGATACTAAATATAGGATGACACCTACCTAGAACAGAATGTAGTGGGCCAGCTTCATATGTGAAACCGAAACTGGACCATTTCATTCGAGCTTAGGTAAGTGTCGTCTTGAATTCAGTGAAGCGCCGCATTTGAGGTAAACAAAGTCTGACTGTGAAACTGGTCCAGGATCTGACTTTGTTCATTCAGTGTTTATCATAAAATAAAATAACTTACATAAATGGTGTATAGGCCCCTATACCGTAAGGTGCCTTAGCGTGTCTTAGGTTGAATACCACTGAACTTAAAGATATGGCTTAGGAGGGTGCCCGGGAGGAAATGTACCAACATACTTTAAAAGTTGTATTTTAATTGTGGCAAAACTAATTGTGTCAGAAAACAGTTTTAATGTTTACAAACATATAATTTGGAATCGTATTAATGTAAAAATACAATTATAAAAGAAAAATAGTTTTAACGTAAGTATTTATCAAATAGATTAAATTCAATAGAACTAACCTAATTGAAACATTTAGAGGATATAAAAAAAATATACACAGAGTATCTAACAATGAAAATATATTTTTATTTACATGAGAATGTGCAAACATTCTTTCAGTATCTTTCACAATAATGGTGATTAACTACCTTATGGTTCAATGTTTAAAAGTTCCACGCACGTGCTGTGTATAGTTGCAGGCACGTTTATTTTCCAAAACGTAATTACGTAACGGGCACATTCTATACCATAAAATTTTGCAGCAAAGAACTAGGTTGACAATAACCTTGAGATTTTTCACCACTAAAACAAAAAGTATAGTAGGATATTGATTTTAAATTTTGACAGTACTGTAATAAGTTTTTTATTGAGCTATAATTCATAATTTCCACCATAAGTTTTTTTTAATTATACACAAACATTATTTTCAAATGATTGATTTTACACTTTCATAAAGTCAATAAAAAGTTATTGAGTCACTATGAAATAAAATCAATTAAATATAAGATTCTATTCACCTCTGTGACTGCGTGGTATAAAGCTTTACTTTCGCTGAAAATTAGACTTATAACTGGTAGATAGGGGTTCGAATCTCGATCAGACGTAATGAGTTTTTTTTCTCAAAATAGCTATCTACTCTCTCTTCACGCAAATGTGGACACACATCCATTAAATATAACTGGCCTAGTTCCTAATATCATTAGCGCGATTAGTACATAAGCGTAAGATTATTATCCAAACGAATAGTAAGATGAGGCGCTTTAAAAAAATGACATTCTGTGAATTGGAGTCAAAATATAGTGTCACACTGTTGTGTGTAATGTGGACCTGTGAATGAGAAAGTAACGAGCAATAAATTAATACATCAATTTTGAGAGGAAAATTTATTAAAGTGTGATTGAAATACTAGTCAAAGTAATTATTTAAAAAAAGTCGTTGAAAGATTATTTATGTTTAAAAAAAACACGGTTTCATAAATCGAATCCTTATAATTCGATCCAAAGCCTGTCACATTATCTGGTTTGTAAGATAGTCATTCAAACATTTTTGAGAGGACAAATGAAGTGCCTTATAACATTAGCAACATAAACCAAATTTATAGTTATGAAAGTATTTATCTTAAAATAACTCCCAATCAAAATAAATTAGTAACCGTCCAACAAGTCTAAAGCCCACCTCCGTGGCGTGATTGAATAACGCGCTAGTTTCATTTTGAGCTAGACTGCCGAGGACAGGGAGATCGAGTTTTGAATATCGCTTGGGTGAACTGGGGGTGGTTTGTCCTAAATGGTTTTCCACACTCCCTTCACGAAAATTCAAACTCACTTCCTCTAAATTCAACCTTTCCAACTTCCTAACCCATTAGCGGAATTAGTACTTAAATGTATAACCCGAATGGCTAGTAAGGCACGGTGTTAAAATAAAAGTCTAAATCAAATTTATATACAAGTACGTATGTTCATATGTTCATACTACCATATTGTCTTTGTTTTGGTTTTAACTAAAGCTATGATTCAAACTATGATTCGTTTCCTAACATTAAATAATATTTTGTTAAAACAATTTATATTCTAGTTTTAAACTTTATTTAACCCAAGATTTGGCCTAAAGTATTAAGGTTAATTTTAAAGTACAAATATTTCAATATATTTATATAATTACTATTTGTATTCACTCCATTTAAAACTATTCGAATCTTAAAATAAAAAAAGACATATCTTAGACCATTTTTAATTTTTAAAGAATGTAAGCAATGGGATTCAAAGTGAGGTCCCTTGTTTACCCATCGTATGTGATAGTTCCATGCTTGAAAGTGTATTAAATGCTTATGTTAAAGCTTGTGAAGAAACATGAAGCCTTGTGAAATAAGAAAAAACTGTTTACATTTACCTGTTTCCTCATCCAAAATTTTCCCGGTGATTTCCCTGAGGAAAACCATCAGCAAGAAAAGTAAATGTCTCCGTCTCGAGGAAACGCCTCCGAAATGTTTTCTCGTCCCCATAGTAGTGTTTAGAACAGCAATTTACACCACATCAACCCCGATTATATATGTTTATAAAACAAAATTAAATTAAAAATATAATGCAAAACCACTAAAAAAATATTCTTGTCAAACTGGTATAAACACGACCCTCACTCGAAAATACATTACTTCACTGCACTGCGCTGGGGTTTCGAATCCCGATCACGTCACTGTTCTTAAAACGCACTGTTATTTCTCTCCTCCGAGCCCAGTTCACACAATAGTAATAAAATACTACAATAAAACGATAAATAATAATACTATTTAAAAGTCTATATAGAAATCATATAATAACATTAATAAAATAAAACAAATCCACTTGAGGAGTTGGAATAAACTTGTCACTAAATAGAACGTTTTAAATAACCTTATAAAAAATTGTTCTATGTTGTTTGGAATCCACTCTTATATAGATAATGTTCATAAATATGCAAAATAAAATATATCCATTATTGGATCAATCTTAAATACGTAAATATGCTATTATATATTTTACTATTTAATCAGTTCACGAAAGGTACGATAAATCATAGAAACAAAAAGTGTAAAATTGTAAACTTCCACATGGTTCATTTAAAAACATTTTCCTCAACAGAGCGGCAAGGTGTCTCCCCTGACAGTCAGTTTTAAGTTTGTTGCGACAAACGATTAAGAGATCAACCGGTAGAGACATCCGCGCGGCCACTACTGGAACTCTCCAACTGGAAGTTGCTGGACCCTAGCGTTTTCAGCGCCCCGCCAAAAAGCCACCCGAACTGTCACGGAAACACCCGAGGGAGGACCATGCTATCCTTGAGGGGAGGTTGCATGCTTGATATCTCTGGCATATACTCCCGGCAGGCGGGTCAGGCTTACAGGTTAAGACAAACAAAAAAAACAAACACGATAATAGTAATAAAGAGAGGCAACCGGTTAGAAGAAGCTGGAGTACTTCCTTCGAGCCCTGAGGGTTTATTCTCAACTCGACTCTACATTTAAAATGTGTGATAGAAATAAAATAAAAAAATGTTATTATTATCGTTTCACACGTAGTATGGGCCTCTTTTACTTATCTCCTGAGGGGTAAAATATAATAGTACCGATCTTGTCATCGTTTGGGAACTAGCATTATCGGTCCTTTTATTATTTTCAAGGGAATATATATTTTTGGTGTTAGGGATCATTCGTTAAAATCTAATTGGTTTGTTAAAAACTTGTATATACATCAAATAATTATATCCATTTTTATTAAGTATATAATAGACGTACATAAAGTTCTTATTGTCCTTAGTTTAAAAAAAATGCCGTTACTAGACCAAATATTTGTTATAATTATATAATATTTTATCAAATCAAAGAAAGAATTTCAAGCTGACAAATTCGAGGGGTCTAAGACGTTAGGCCCACATTGAACTTGCTCACCATTTACGGAAAGGTTGATCATATAAGGTAATTGTTTAAATGTGATTTAACACTTGTTTAACTCGTCTCGGTGGTCACATGGTATATTGTGTCACTCGTTTTAGAGTGGATTGCCCATGAAAGGTTGTATAGGAATTTGAATTATACACAGATGAGTTGAAAGTATTTTTTATTACAAGGTTACCTCACTTATCTTTTCACAAATGCCAATATCTTTCCTGTGAATTCTATCACTTTCATCCATACACTTTAGTATAATTAATACACGGATAGCCGGAACAGATACTAAAACGTTTTAAAAACAAAACTGGTTTTCAAGTCTCTCTCCACGCTACTATGAGTTTAATAATTTAAACGGCATTCCTCATCCTTACCGCTTAGATTAAGTACTTAGCTTATAACTCTTGTAGAACAAACTAATTAAATAAAATAAATAAAAATTCTATTCTCAACAAGTCCATCCAGACTATGTGACTAATCAAAAAATAGTTTAAAAATAGAAAAATTCTTGTTCTAGAATAAAATAGACGCGAAATCGTTTGTAATACTACAACAACTTGGGAAACTTTAATTTTTATTTTTAGCACCGCATCATACTACCCGTTCTATTTATACATTTATGAACTAACTACGCTAATGGTTTTAGGGATCATGAAGGATGATTTTAGAGGAAGTGTGCCAGAATTGGTTTGGAGGGAGAGTGAGAAACAATTTTGAAAAAAACACCTTCAGTAAACTCAACCAATATTTGAACATCAATCTTCTTATCATCGGCAGTTTAGTTCATTGCAAGAGTGTCACTTTAGACCATATAGACACCGAGGTGGGTAGAAACCTCAATTATATACTAAATGGTTGAACCGAAGCTTCCATTATAGTAATATTTGATTCAATGATTTCATTTATTCTTGCCCAAGAAGAATTCTGGTGCATTTCCTTAAATTTTACACACATTATATATCCTTGGATCTTATATGGTTATCCAGACCGAGCAGTACGACATGAAGAACTTACACAACTCCTTAAAAATGTTATTTGTTTTTGCTTCTAAAAATGTTATCTCTGAATCTACTAAATCATAAATTAAATTTAGTTCTAAATAAATGGTACGGTGCACCAGACCAACTTTCTTTTTATTTGACCTAAAAATGAAGATATTTACTCAAAAACACTTCCGAGAATGGATCGATATAAAATGCATGGCTTTAGAGACATTCAAATAAAGGGCTTAGGACTTAGTGAAATAATATACATTGTTACAGAAACATATTATGAAATAATTAGGCCTAGCATATATGTTCCACCAAAAAGATAGAAATCAAATTTCAATAGCTAAAAATATATTTGCCTATAGTTAAGAAATTATTTGTTTTATAAAAATATATTTCAAATAAAATGTTTTTCATTCTTAAGAGTATCCTACAATAAATCTGCAATGGTAGGTTATTTCTTTCGTATACTAAATAAATGCGTAAATATTATCAAAATCTGAGATAATCTCTTAGGTAAGGTATCGAATCGGTAAATTTTGAATTTCGTTTATAATGTAAATAGTGCCTAGAATTTAAAAAAAATCAAAATTGTTAGTCAATTTCTAGAAAATCCATTTTATTACCTTTTGACTATAGTAAGTAAACTACACTTATATTTAAGATTAGATGTATAATTCCAAAAATACATAGTGAGAACCATAAGAAAACTCTAGATACGATGTTTAATCCCGATCGGTAAAATGGTTTCAGTTCTAGTCCGAGATACAGACATGATTAGATAGGGAGACGGCATCGTTAAATCCACTTTGGTTTCAGGGGGACATGAAACGCCGACATTTACCAAACTTTTAAGTTCAATTATTCTTTTACGGTTACAATACTTATCTTTCCGAGGGGTCAAAAGAAAGTAAAAGTGACACCTGGATCGGGGAAATCTAACTCCTTTCCAGATGTCATTTTTCAACTATATTTAGGGGTGGTCTTATGAATCCTGGATAAATATTAATCTGGCCAATAAATATGTTTATTTGGCGATAATTTAAAAGTGCGTCTTAAGACTGCAAGATAGTATTTATCTGCCAGATGAAATGTATTTATCCAGCACATTTTTATCAGGAGGCTTAAGTACCTGATAACATTTATCTTAAAGTTAAAATTGTCGTTGCCATAGGGAAGCTTTGTTTTTCATGAGGTTTCACCTCACAGAATATATTTTAGGTTGAGATCTTGGTTCAAGTGTTAATAAATCACAGGCTTGAACTCTAAATATATATATATATATATATATATAAAAAAGTTAGAACATTTAATTCACACGTTTAAAAAGCTGACAAGCTATTTGTATAGTTAAGTAAGAACCAATCATTTAAATGTGAGTACAGTAAATATAATTTTGTAAATATTCTACCAAACTATTGACCACATTTCGGCAGACACCAAAATTAGTACTTGCAAGAAAACCTAGCCTCTGCGCTCACGTGATGACATCTGTTTCCTCGCACTCGTTTAGCCACCATTATTTAAAAAAATGTTGAACGCTGTAGCCACTATCCAGGTTGTATTGGTAGCAGCAGGGTTTATACGCAAGCACGCACTAGTAAAAACAGTACAAAACTTACGGTTTCCACATAAAAATACATTTATTCTACAGATCCGGAAGATAAATTCAGTTAATTATATGCGTAAAATATTAAAGCGGCTGATAAAATTTATCTGGGCGCTAATTAACCTCGCGATAGCAATATTTATCGGGTAGTTATAAGACCGGCCCTTAATTTAACAGAGTATATGCCCCCATGAACAATTTTATCCGTAACAGCGTTAATTTTCACCATTTTACAAAAGAGTGAGTTACACGAATGACTCACTTCAGTGGTCGCACTGTCTAGGATGTCATTCTCGTAGAAGACTAAACTACCTACGTAGGAGAGATCAATGTCTAATCCCAGTCGGGTGTACTGAGGATGTTTTCCCCAAAATGGTTATCCACTCTCCATCCACGCAAGTTTGGGTACACTTCTTACAAATACTTCCTCATTACTAAAACCATCAGCGTAATTAGTACACAAGCGTATAGCCCAAACGGGTAGTAAGACGCGATATAAAAGAAAAATTAAACGAAAGGTTATTCTTCGATGACGAGATAAAAATAAACTATTAACTATTGGTCAAATTTGTCTAGTTTGGTTTGTCAGTTATAGAAAGTTTGAGGCTCAAATTCCAGTCGATCTTACTGAAGGTGAACACTTCTAATAGTTTTCTCCATCTCGCCCCAATTAAAACGCTGTTATATATCACTGCGCTTTACTACCCCTTCGGGATATACACTTAAGTACTAATTCCACTAATGGGCTATGAAGTGGGAAGGTTGAATTTAGAGGAAGTGTATTCCTCATGTGTGGAGGGAGAGTGGAAAATCATTTAGGAAAAACCAACCCAATTAGTCCGAGCGAGGTTCGAACCTCAGTCTCCCACATCCTCGGTAATCTAGCTTAGCACGAAACTAGCACGTTAGTTAATTTCGCCACCAAGGTGATTAACGCTGTTACAGTTCTTATGAATGATACTGTGTTTTTGTACCAATTCTTACTTGCAATTCGAGTTAACCACCTATTTACATTAGTGTAGTAGGAATGATTAATGTGTAATTTAGGGGAAATGTACCTTTATTTGCGTAGAGGTTGGATTAGAAACTATATTAAGAAAATCTCAGTAAACGTGACCGGTATTTGAACCCCAATCCCCCGGTCAATGGAAATATTATCATTATAATTATTATTATTATAATAATTATTATTATTATTATTAGCACCACGTCTTACTACCCGTTCGGGTTATACGCATTTACGCTAATGTGAAATGGTAGGGTGACAGATGAAATGAAGGACCTACAGTTTAACGTGGAATCCGAACCACGGTGGAGGCCTGGCATTCCCCACTTTAACAAGATGTCTTGTCCGAGGTGAAGGAAAGGTTTGGTAATCATATTAAATCTGTGCCGGGACCGAGGATTGAACCCCGGCCGCCAGCATAGAAGTCTGACACCTTACCCCTAGACCGCCAGGTCACCGTCAACGGAAATACAATATATTTGACTAAAGTGACGTCTTAGACCACACGATCACCGAAATTAGTGAGTTCTAACGCCCTCATCCCTATTTAACAAGATGTTTTTTTATTAGTCGTTCGGATTACACCCATACGTACTAAATATACTAATGTGTAAGATAAGAGGAAGGATTTAATTTTCAAAAGAAGTGTATCTTTATTTGCGTAGAAGGCAAATGAAAAAAAAAATCATTAGGATAAAACCCTCAATACCAACGACCGGGATTATATCTCCCAACTTTCCATCCTAGGTAGTATAGTACATCGCCAGAGTGACGCCATATATCATGCGTCCACCAAAACGGGTCTCATTTTTATAAAATCAAGAAAATATCCCGGATGGGTAGTAAAACATGATGCACTTAAAATTAGATAAAAACAAATTAAGCAAAGACAGCCGCTACTAAATTATGTAACTAATCATGTCGGATACTCGATTCTTAAACTATCTCATCCCCGGGATCCGCGACAGGAAATCGTCGACCTCACCTGACGCTAATTGGAAACGATGAAATGCCTTCTCTGTTGGTGGTCTAATTATTCAGAGGAGCCATTGTAACCTGAAGGTGGCTTTAGAAGGATTACATAGGAGTCACATAGAAACTATGGGGAGGTGATCCTTCTGTTCTTAGCTGACCTGACTTACAGATTATGTCTATGGAGGCGCGTCAGATAGGGAAAGACGGATCTTGCTTGGCCCTAAGATTCCCATTGTTGATTTTCAAAATCTCATGAAATGAACACCGTTGTAAAAATGCGTGATAGGAAAAACATTCATTTTCTGAGAGTCTCAAAATAAACAAACTATTTTCATAATATCATGCGTCAAGTAGTTATGATCTTTTGTTCCTAGAAAATGAAAACTGGTAGTTTTTAAAACGTTCGTTTATAACGAGTTTTTATTAAATTTATTTTGTGATTTGGTGGTTGAATAGTCTAAGGCGTCACTTTCACAGTAGACTAAACTGACAATGACGGGGAGATCGGAGTTTGAATCACGGTTGTGTAGAATGAGAATTTTATTTCCCCAAAATGGTTTTCCACTCTTCTTCCTCCTAAATGTGATACCACTTCCTCTGAATTCAACCTTAACCATCCATAATTTATTAGCGTTATTAGTGCATGTGTGATTAATCTGAATAAGTAATAATACGCAATAATAAAAAAAATACTAATTTATTTTCTTTTGTAGCATATGTTAAATCCATATTTAAAAAAATATCTTAAAGATATGTAATAATTATATATTCTTTACTATCAAAGCTACACGCATAGGTGTAGTAGTTAGCTAACGCGCTAGTTTTGTGTTGAGTAAGAATACTGAGGACAGGGAGATTGAAGTTCGAATCTCGGTCGAGTGGACTGAGGGTGGTTTTTCCTAAATGGTTTTACACTTTCCCTCCATGCAAATGTGAATTTATTTCCTCTAGATTCAACCTTCCCAATTTCTAGCTCATTAGCGTAATTAGTACTTGAACGTAAAAACCGAACAGGTAGTAGGACGCGATGTTAAATCTATAAATGTTACGAATCTCCGCACGAACTTTCTCGCTATATTGTTTAAAAATAGAGATATTTAATTAACATTCGTAATATAATATACACTAGCGAAACCGATAACATACATACATACGTACGTACGTATACATACGCAAAACTTTTTTGACTCACAGTTTTAAATTTGATAGTTTTATGCTTATTGAATTAACGTCTTCATTTGTATATTTGGACCAATAAAAATATTGGTATTGGGTCCCCATGGGTCAACGCCACGTATTAAAATGTTGACTTCTGTTTAAAATTTTTAGGCATTTTATTAGAGAATGCACATCTTATGGTTAATCCATTGATATTAAATTTATCTTTTATAAATTTTAACCATTAATATAGGTAATTATTGACTATTGAGTCAAAATTGAGAGATATAAATCATTGCTGTACGAGTGGTGGATCCAGGAGGGCATGGGGGACGCACCAATCCCCTCAAGAAATTAAACCAATTAAATCAACGTTAAAGTCCCTACTAGTTTTATTGTCACGTAATACCATCTCACTAACCAGACTTAATTTTTTTTAACTGTTATTGGTAAATTATTAAATGATTAATATACGGTAACTATTATAAATACTTAAGACAATCACATTAAATATTAAAATGGTGAAAATAGGCATTAATTAAACCACCCAAATTTAAGTTGCACTCCTCTCCCCTTGCTGCACAACATTGTTTAAGTTAAAAATAATTTTATTATTTTTATTATTACTATTTAAATTATTAAAATAAAAAAAAATCATTTAAATGATTAATTTTTAAATAACGTTATTTGAACAAAATCTTTGAGTAATACCCCACACATAACGTGTTAGTATGGCTTAGTGGTAAAATTTCTATTTATAATGAGAAATAATTAGCTATATCATAAAGTGGAGTTAAAGTTCGATTGTTCGAATAATTCCATCTAGCTTGTCTAATTGATTGAATATCTAAAAAAAACAACTATGTAATAATTGCTTTAATTATTTCTCTCTTAATAATCACTATTTGTTATGTTCATTTTTTTAAAAATAAATTTCAATACTAAATACAAATTTCGAGTTATACTCTAAATTAGAGGATTATTCTCAAGTTTAGCGTTACACTGAAAAATTACTTAAAGATTCACTCAAAAATTTTGAAATATTTCATGTCAAAATTTATTGTGCCCCCCCTCCCTCCCCTCTAGATGTGAT
>CABFVX010001337.1:0-28415 GCA_902151425.1 Timema shepardi | reverse complement strand
CCCCCCACCTATCTTCTCCAGCTGATAGAAGCAACCGCAACACTTCCTCTGCCCCCCCTTCACGAAAATCCTGTTTTCACCACTGTGCTGTACAAACATTTATACTAAGAGGTTTAAGGAAAAACAACATAAAATTTTGAGAGACTTACTTATATTTCTTTACTCTATGGCATTAGAGAATTATTGCGTTTGAACTTAATTAGTATCTCTTTACAAATAGAGCTCAAAAAATTATATTACTATATTTGCTCAATATTTAAGAAGTTGTGGGTTTTATAAAAATATATTTCATATAAAAGTTTTTCTATTATTAATAGTACTACAATTTTTCAATGATAAGTTATTTAGTATCTCAAATAGTTTTGGAGATATGCTCAAAAGATTGAAATTTACCCATCAGACTGGAACCCTTGAAGTATT
Source organism: Timema shepardi (assembly GCA_902151425.1). Classification (NCBI taxonomy): domain Eukaryota; kingdom Metazoa; phylum Arthropoda; class Insecta; order Phasmatodea; family Timematidae; genus Timema; species Timema shepardi. The sequence continues at coordinate 27,995 of CABFVX010001337.1, read as the reverse complement.
TTTTTCAGAAATATTGAGAGTAGCAATTTTGTTTGGAATATTTATAAATTTTTTAAATGAAATTTAATCAAAATCATTAGAGCCAATTTTGAGAAACTCAATTTTTTCTCTTTTTGCCCTCTAGTAAACTAACCTTAATTTTAGGGTTGGATATACAATTCCAAAAAAACCTGTGGGTAAACCCTATGAAAACACTAGATACCAAGTTTTATCCTGATCGGTAAAATTGTTTAGGCTCTAGTCCGAGGTAGCGACAGACGGAAAGTCACAAACAACTGATTCGGGGGGTCATGAAACGTTGACATTCATCAAAATCTCATGTTATATATATTTTTATTACGATCACAATACTTTCTCTACCTGTAAGATAGCTAGAAATTAAAAATAATAATAATCAACGCTAATTGGGTGGATGGTGGCCATGTATATTTAAAATATTGTTGACCAAAGTAGCATTTCTTCCAAGTAGCATTTCTTCTTTTTGATAGGTACTTTAAATATTTTACGGCTTTTTTTTTTTACAAGCAGTGTGATATATCTGCATACTCGGAACATTGAATTTACCACTTCCATGTAAACGACCACGACTAACTTTAATACCATCACCGTGTTGCAGTGTAGAAACCTTAATACGGCATCAATGGGAAAAGATTTAAAATCAATCACGTAAGGATAACTTCAATTTAAAATTGAATATAGAGAATACATTCTGGGTTACCTTAAAAATTCACTGATACGGATTCCATAGTCATTATACGTATAAAAATAACTCTACAGGTGGCAGCTTGGTTTTAGGCTTAGGAAGAATACTATTCACGGGATAATTTATGGGAATTTCTGTCGTCTGAATCTCGCACTGGGTGAAATTGAAAGTCGTTTTCAATATTTTATAAATATAAGCAGTTTATCTGGTATTTAACTATGAGAATACGGCTGCCTTTAATCTTAGCGACCCTCCACATAACTACTTAAGATTAAACTGGTTTTATACAGGCTGTTTGGAAACTCATAACCCAAACTGTACACAGAGCTTTTTTGAACCAAAAGTAATACAAAATCCCCCCCACACATCTGTAAAACTATGCTAATACCATTAAATTGTGTTCAAAGCTTCGGCGTACAACGCCAGGAGGGCAAAGCTTTCAAGCATTCATATACGAAAGATTTTATAATGGTAAGGTGCGCGGCACTGAATATGTAATAATGGCAAGCACTATATGTGATGTAGGACCGTTAATGATGACCCTCAGAACGTATTCGTATTTCTAGATGGACCGGTGTGTTGTTTACTATTAATTGTGGTATGTTCTGCTGCCATGCTCCAAGATGTTTAGGTGTGTAGTGGTGTGCGCCTAACTCATACACAACCTGTTGTACACGCATGCTTAGTAACTATGCTCTCCCGGTGCTATACGCCGAATCCTTGAACACAATTTAAAGGTATTAGCACAGTTTTACGGATGTAAGTGTATATGAATTTTGTACGTGGTGAATTGAACAATTCAGAAATCATCACTTGGATAATTCTTCTAGTCTTGAATTAAGTTCATCCACAATATCAGAGAGAACTGATTGGAAAAAAAGGATAATATGTCACAGGAATAAAAAACCACTACCAGTAAAATCACCCAAGATTGAAATGTGACTTACTGGTTAATGATGATAGGTGCTACACACTTAACCACCACTGCGGGAAATATATATAAATGAAATCCATTAACCTCAACTTTATGCAATATAATGTCTTTCACACAATTTTTGTATGTTTAATCCTAATTAAAAAGTATTTGTTTGTTCTATGTAGAAGTAGCCTTTCACAAAAAACTAGAAGTGGCCTGAGGCCTTCTTCGACGGACACGCAACCGTAACGATTTATTGTGGACTTTTCTAGCGTGGGGGAAGTAAAACTGTAAAGCAGGCATGTGATAACAAGGAATATAGAAAAAAACTGAAGAGGACAGCATTTAAAAATACTATGATATAATTGTGTATACGTTATCAAATTGTATATTCTGTATTGTACTACTTCTTAATAGGTTTTCCTCAGAAAAGCCAAAATTCATTTTAAAATCCTTTAAAACACTCTCCATAAATACATATACATATATATTTATACGAATATATACATATGTGTAGAGTATATATATATATATACATAAACATATATAAACACATTCTAAATAATTTTATTAACTTACCCTAAAAAGATTATCATCATTATCATTTATAATTTAAAACAATAACCAGAAAACAATTTTAAACAAAAAGGTTACAAGTTGTTTTTGAAAAAATTCTAATATTCAAAATTGAATCATCAATAAACGACACTTTAACGTATTAAGTCTAACACTAGTATGCACAGTTATTTGTAATTTCAAAAATAACCCAAATATATATTTTTAAGAAAAATCATTCCAGACAATTTCCAAATAATTCAAAATTTATAAAATAAGTAATTAACAAACTATCCTTTATTTGAGGTATAGAATCAAAAGGTATATACAGTATTGCTGGATAATATTTAAAAATCAAAATTGTATGAAATACATTAAACCATTTTGCTGTGTTATTTTGGACAAACATACGGATTGTGGGACTAATTTATTTGGGTTCGGGGGAACAGAAAACGTTAGACTTCATCACAACCAGTGGTGTAGAAAGCTATTTTTTTTTCTAGCGGGGGTTCCGCTAACAAATTCTAAGAGGGTTCGGACTCCCCCGACCCTGCCCTTTATTTCAAACCTTTCATAGTTAGCTAATAATGTTTTGAGTAAGTAGTTATGTTGAGTTGCTGGGTATGGTAAGGGTAGTAAATCTACATACACAAGCTTCAAACTCCACTTTAGACAGACTTTCTGTTATTTAAGCTGTTTTTTTAGTCTTATGGTGGTTCCTCAAGTAGGATCTTATAGTTGATGGCAGAAATTTTTGTCTCATTATCTCGGACGCTATTTACTCGGATCATTCCAATAAACGTCCTTTGTTTTTCAATACCATATGAATGTATGCGAAATAAGGTAGGCTCTACAATCGTTTGAAATGTTGACAGAGTTAACTTTACAATAGGAAGTTTTACAAGGTGTATCTTGCAGGTGAATATTGAATTATTCATTAACTAATATTTGGTTGACGACATATACAATTACAAATGTAGTAAGAGTAAACAATTACAACTGTAGCAATAGTAAACCACTTACACATTAGATAAATATATATATATATGTATATATATATATATATTTGTGGAGTCCAACAAATTCCAGAGGGGGTCAACTTAATCCTACGCCCTTTATCATAACCTTAATTTCAAAATTAAGCATATACATGAGATAATTTAAAATTACAATGAAAAGTAAAATTAAATTGTTCCATTAACTTATGCAAAAGTATTTCCACCTTAATACCGCATTATTATAAAATTGAAAATTAAGAATTTATTAAATAATATGACTCACACTACATCTTTTTTTCACGGAGAAGTTATTAATTTCGTTTGAGCATATTCTTTAATTGTTAAGGATTTAATTAAATCTAATACAATCCTAAATAACATTTTCAATAAAAATTAATAATGGTGTGTCTGGATGATATAAATCTAAATATCAGTTTGCAAAAAAGATTAGACAATACTAATGTACCGTTACCCAAAGAGTGTCCAAATGTACTAATCGTACATCGTTTTCGTGGAAGCTCTTTCAATGTCCCTATAAAGTGAGGGTATGACGATAATGAATATCACTGGGTAAAGTCCATAAAATCTTAACCCAACTTAAGCCTAATTAACCAAACGCTGGTGACCAGGAGAATTAGAAACAATAAACGGATACAAATCCACTGGTGCCAGTCGAGCTTTGAACCCAGCACCTCAAGGTCAGGAGCCATTGTCCCTGACCACTATACCACTAGGTTAGCCCAACATCGGACAGCAGGCCTCACATAATTATGGTCAGGCCGTAAGTTTGACATAGCTGGCGTAAAGTATTGTTTACGTTAACATTTTAGAAAACATTCTAAAATAGTATTTTAAGAAAGGAGTGTTGCAATAATAAATAATAGAATTTAAAAATGACTATACTAACATTGTTTTTATGTAAATAATATGGATTAAACGATTAATAACTAATTGAAAATTTAAAAAAAAATAGTTGTCAAATTTCTGACAAAAAATAAAGTCGCTAAGATTTGCTGCTTGACAATATTTTCCTAACTAGGATATAACATATAATATAAGAAATAATTTCAAATACAACTAAGAATTTTTAACTGAATGAATGAGAAAACTTGTTTGTACAGATTGACTAATGATTGAAAATTGAGAATATAAGCCTGGAATTTAATATTTTCAAAATCATTAGAATAAGTACTATATGATGAATTATAATATAACAATATTACCCATTGGTACACTTTAGTTATTAAAAGAGTATCACTGAGTCATGTAAGGAACAGTATTTACCGTATTTAATTAAAGGAAAATGTAAATTAAAAAGTCATGAATATATTAACACAAAAAATATTGATAAACATTTATAATAGAACATAAGAATATAAATTAATGGTCAAAAAGTAAAATAGAATATACTAGCAAATCATGAAGTAATAATTATTATCAAGGACATGTTTGCATACATTTTTCTTTGAAATGATGAAATTTAAAGTCTTATATTGATTATCGTCCCATGCTCCTTGATGTTAAACGGCTGGCTTTTGCCATCGTTTATAAACATGTTGGTATACACAAAGGGACTACAGAGTGATGGTAAAAATTACATGCTTTCTGTGAATTTAAAACTTGTAAGAGTAAACATAATGTGTAAATGGGAACTAACTTGGGTTCACCATCTATACTCCATTCACGGTAGGAATTATTCTCTGAAAGGTCTTTTTTCCTACCAATATCCTACCATATAATAGATTTTTGGTAGGGAAAAAGGCCTTTCAGAAAACAATTCCTACGCTGAACAGACTTTTAAGTCATATACTTTAAAATACCTTATATTTTTTGATCGACCCTTCATTTCATTCTAGTTCTAAAGTACTAATTGCAATTGTACCATGAAGACTTTACTGGAACCAGGGTATGTGCATGTTGTAATATTAAGATTGCATGGTAGAATTTACTATTTTGTTTATATATATACACGTGATAATCTAGACTCAATACAATTAACCCGATCTTCTGGTAGAAGCGTTACATTCCAATCACAGTCCAGAAACATGTGCTCTAAATAGTCAAATTGCTGTAAATAACGTATCAAAAACCCCAACCACAAATATGGTATGTAGAGTACATTATCTTGAGTTAAAAATAAATATATCCTGAGTTAAGATATATATATATTAATATATCTTTACCGGATTAATTGTATTGAGACTAGACTAGCGCTTAGCCAGTCTCGTCAGCGCTTAGTTAAATATAAATGGTTTCATATACGGTAAAACTCTCATCCTAATGAAAGAGGTTCCACTCATAAAGATGTTCATAAAAATTCGCCTCGTCCACGGTTATACCGCATTTATATCAATCTTAGATTGATTTATTCTGTACACAACCAAAAATAGTTCAAACTTTTTCTGATCACTCTGGGTAAGTCAATTTTGTAAGCTGTGAGCTGGTGCAAGAAAACTTGGACAGATGTATTAGAGGCTCAACAAAAAATAGTTAGAGAATAAACATTACAAACTAATTGTCAGTAAAATCGTTTGTTTGTATTCATAACATGTGCACCAAAGTGAAAATTAATTATTGCGGTGGGAGAAGTTTAAGTCAGAAGTACGTGAAATTTATATGCGGTTCTCTTTGGAAAAGTTCAAATTATTTACGCTGAAATAAGTGAATTAGAATTTATAGCTTAACAAATTCAATCTAAGGGTATTTTGACGTCAAATGAAAATAAACTTTCTTCGTCTTTGTGAAGCAGATATTAGAAAATTATACAGTCCTATGGCTATTGACATTCAATCTGTTGAGCTTTCCCGATATAAGGATAAACGGGCACCCGAGTAATGCACTTTGTTAAACAACGTCTTTCTCAACTTTCTTTAGATTCTTTAAATATAAACGGACAAATAACGTCTTATCCTAGTGAAATTCATAATTATGCTTGTGGACCTTTTAAGAAATATTTTCCTTCTCTTTTAATAACAAGTGTCGTAGTGCCAGTATTTTATAAAGGCCTTCCCATCCTATTTAAAGATAAAAGAACAAAAAGATCTGTATAAATATGCCATTTTAGTGGAATTGATAGAAGAAGTTTGGGCACTCAAATAAATTAAATCTTCCGGATATGATGGTCTACCATGTGATTTTTATAAATGTTTTTGGAATGAAATAGTATAGATATATTTAAAGATGGTTCATGTTATTCTGGAATCTCCTAAGTTACTGTCGTAAAATAATAAATGTGTTCTTATTTTGCTTCCAAAGTACGAAGATAGGACTTTGTTACATAATTGTAAACCAATTTCTCCACTTAATGTTGAATATAAACTATTGTCTCTTACCATAGCTTCTAGGATGCAAGTTGTCCTTCTCAATGTGATTTATAATTCCAAGGCATTTTTCATCCCTCAACGGTCCATATATGAAAATTTTCATCTTATATTAGATTTTATTCACAATGTTAGTACCAGAAATATACCCCTTACCGTACTTTTCCTTTATCAGTAAAGTGCATATGACTTTATTGAAAACGCCTACATGCTTTTGACGCTGTCCTAATTCGGGCTCAGAACAAAGTATACATAGTATGTTTGTAGCTTATACCTTAAGTCATATTTTTTGTTACAAGTTGGAGATGTATTATCTGCACAAATTCCAGTGTTACACGGGGTGCGACAAGTTGACTCATTATACGACCCATTTTAAAACATTTGTATGGACACTTTTTTACATATTATGTGCAGGTAGACTTTGTCAACTAATGCTCTTAGATTACCAATATTTAATGGAGTGTTAGAACTGTTTCTGCGTATGCAGATGATGTGACGCTTTTCGTCCATCTTGATGATGAGTTCAAGGAACTTTCTACAGTATTTATGAAATATAGTTGTAAGTCTGTAGGATAATAAGTATGTGGTCAAGAATAAAGCTGTATGGTTTGAAAATTGGAGAAAGAGAATAGATGAGTCCAATAATTTTGTAGATAAACACTCATCTATGCGTAGTTACTGATGAATGATTTTTCAAAAACTTGAAATATTTAAGAATGATGATTTTATGATGCTTTGATGATCCGATTACAAATTTGTATCCCGGGCGTGTATGACGTGAAAAATAACATTGTATAATTGAGGGGGGGGGGGAGAGGGGGGGGTAAAAACTCATTTACGGGTAGTCAACTGAATACTTATTTTTCAAAAACTTGAAATATTTTATAAATGGTTCTAAAAATTGTGTCCCAAATTAGTATATTTGGAGTGTGTGTCATTAAAATAATCAATATTTTCGGAATAAAAACTCATTTTTGGGTAGCTTACTGATGACTGATTTCAAATCTTAAAATATACCAAAAATTGATTCAAAGATTTGGATACAGATGGGCATATTGGGAATTTTTTACGTGAAAAATAATACCATACACCTGATTTTGGGATAAAAACTACTTGTGTTATAACATTCCCGGGTTGCAGCAGTGGAGAAGGGTGGGGTCATGGAGCTTTTGGAAACGGTCACACTAAATTCAAGATCGACCCAGGAGAGTCTTGACTGTTGGGCGCCACATCGTTGGCGGTAAAGCACATGAACTATAACGAGGAATTCGTTCATTCGCAAGATGAAAAGTGGTTAATCAACACTCCCCTAGTAAGGCAGACCCAGAAATAAGTAACCGTTCAGACAGGGATCAACTTCAGGCCTTTAATTAAACCACCAATAAATATTATATCCATTGGCCTTAATAGGTTTACCATGATCGAATCTGCAAAACCTGCTGATAAACAATGGAGACTAACGTTTATTCAAACCATGAAAATGTTTCCCTAGTGTTACTGTAAAAATTCCCAAAATTAACATTGATCATTTAAATTAGGAGTACCTACAAAAATAAAGAAAATCAGAATAACTATATGGTATTATCCGGTTATTCCTCTGGTCAGGTATTCTCCCAGCCATTATTAAGTACCCATCATATATTAACCATACCGGAAGCTCTAATAATAGGTAATTAGGATGAAATTCAAAAGTAATCAAGGGATAACTCAAATTTTATTAAATACACGAAATTAGTTCTAAACAACTTCAAAACGGTATGAGCCTTGATCGGGTACACAAGTCTAATGGGCCAACCATTAGCCACGTTCACAGAGCTTTAACTTAAACTTAACACTTAACAAAATTACTCAAAATTAAATAAATATTCAACAGTGAGAGCCCATATTTTGTTTGAAAGGGATTTCCATTGGCCTGCAGGCTTGGCCTGATAATAATACGAATGGTTTAATCAACACTATCACACATAATCCTTAAGAACTATATTAATTATAATAATAGTTCAGTCCTAATAATTAACCAACAAGATACCAATACAGGTTACTATATACTAAAACAATGAGCTGCGAGTGGCAACCGCGCTGAAAGAACCAGATTAATGTGCACATAGGTTCAAGACAACGCTTCCTACAGTAGACACAGGAGTCACACGGGTTCTACGACAGTCACTAGCGGTCACTACCTCGGATAGTTTCACCTAAAGTCAATATTCATATGTCAGCATCCTTGGAGTTAAGTTTAGAGAAAAAATCTAATGTATCATTTATCGGTCTCAGTGATTCTAGCGACACGCGTGACCACACGTTCCACGTGGAACCTCAGGGGTATCCAAGTTGGTATGCAACTCGGCAAAACTACACTCGTGAGTGCCTCAGGTCACCAGTCAGGGGTAGGCAACCACTGAAGAAGTACCACGGAGGTGGTCCGTAGTTGGTAGAACAGGGGCCGGTAAATAAACCCCAGACTCTAACCCTACAAACCCCGTGTATAAATAGAATGATTCCAATAATAAATATAACCCTTTATAAAGGTCAATTACCAGATTTAATTAAAGCTACTAAAATTTATTATATAGTTAGTTTAGAAAAAAAAAGAATTTACCATCAACATTCCAAGTATAAACTTTGATATAAAATAATACTAATAAAAAATTGGGGGTCTTGAATTTTCCTCCAAAATAGTGCGGGGAACTCTATCCTGTTAAGAACGTTTTTAAAACTGTTAATACCTCAATAATCTAAGTATCTAGTTTTACATACAATAACCAAACCTGACATTTAGGTAAATAGTTCTGAGTGATAACCCAAATTGTGGACATCAACTATTGTTCCCCAACATTGCCCCATGTATATCCATGGCAGACACAAATTAGTAAAATATCACAGTTTAGATAGAATATTATTATCATACATAACATTTATCCAATCAGATCAAAGGTTTTGTTATATTAAATGGTCTTACGCCAAGTAGTTTTCACTCAGCATGATGGTCAATTATTTCATTCTAGTCCCATTAGAACTGGTGAAATTTGTAAACATTACGAAAAGTAAAACAACTTTGAAAGTTATAACCGACAGTATACATTATGGTAATTAAATAACGTTAAAATGTCTTCCTTACCTCTGCCACTAAATATTAGCACCAAATCCTCCCAACGGAGACAGAGGGTCTTCTCAGCATAAGCGTCCAACACACACTTAAGAAACCGCACCGCTGGACATCCGACACAAAACTAGTCTCATTTGCCAAACCAACAGCTCCCCTATCTATCATGTTATGATGTAGATCACAGATTATTCATAGCGCCGTTGGATTTTCTATGGCGCTCTAGTGGATGAAGTGAGCAATGTTGACGTCCAAGCATCACTGGAAGTATCAAACTATTGTGGACATGTTACCACAATAAGTAAATCCACCTTTAGCGGGCCAGGTTAAATATCTGCAGTGTGTTCCATGTGACGGGAAATGTTACAGTGTAGTTTATTGATGAATGATTTATCAAAAAACTGGAAATATATTTAAAATGGCCCCATATGTTTGGTTGTAAATGGCTATCTTAAGAGTGTTTGAAATTAAAAGTAGCACTATATGCTTAGTTTTGGGTAAAACTTCGATAAAGTGTTATCTACCCATGAGTTATTTTATAAATTAGAATTATTTTGAGAATGGCTATAATGGATTCGCTTAAAATACATCAGGCAAGTGTTTGACATGAACATTACAAATTAAGCTTCATACTGGGCTTTGTGGGTGACATTTGTTTATAGGTTGTTTACTGATGATTTTTATTTAAATTTAATTATACTAAGAATGGATCAAGAGATTTATTCAAAAATGAATATGTAAAGTTTTAGCATACTAAATAGTTACATAGCTCATTCAATAGTAATTAACAAACGACTGATTATAGTAAAATCTTATATGTTTAAAAATAGCTCTATAGATTTTGTTAAAAACTGGTATTGGGTGATCATTTAACGTAATCAATAATAATGCAAATTATTCATCTAAAATAAATTAATTTAAGTTTATTTTAGATATAATTTATTTTTATTTTTACATACAAATAATTATAGGTTAGTTATCAAATAATAAAATTTGAATTTTAAAAATCTATTTGAACAGTTTAAATATATATATATACAAAGTGTATTTATTTTGATCAACAAGATGATGTGTTTGTTTTTATGAGGAAAACATAATCAAGAGTAGTTAAATTAAAACATATATTTAATCTATTATACACAATGGTAAACCATTTGTGTGATTGTGTTGTACCATTTATTTAACATAAGGAAAAAGAGAGTGAAAAAAGTATTGGAATACTATCGGTGTTTTGTAATTGAATTATTTTTTAAAATAAATGGGTTCACATTTTCTTTATAATATATTTTTTTTCAATTTTCTTAAACATTTGATATTTTTCCTTAGTCTGTCGAACTTATAATATATAGAAAAAAAATAATTAAAGCTACATTATCTAAGGCGGTGAGCACAAACATGGATATTTTTTTCGAAAGAGCTTTAAGATTTTTATTCTAATAATAAATAGATAAAAGACTTCAAATTAATAATATTATTTTATAACCAAGCTAGTGACCAAATTGTTTAAAGAATTAACATTAATTAAACAGAATAGTATTTCAATAATTGTGTTTCAAAGCTTGGGGTTCCCTATTCCCTTTACAGGCCAATACGACTGCATTTACTATTCTGTAAAAATCTTCATAACAGTTGAAACCAATCTATTAAAATGATATATTTGCAGAAGTTCCAGGCTTTGCCCATGGTAACCCCGCAACGGATTGCACCACTTTTCTTAGTCCAAACAGACAGAAAAAGAAAATTGTAATTGTAATTATTCTAACCCAGTTTTTAAGAAATTTAAGAAATCCAATCAAAAATAAACAAGTTCTAGCTTTAAGGTAGACATATTTGTGCACAGGGGCTTAAAGATTTAAACTTGTATCCTTCTGCTTGAGAAAGATATCGCGTAATGCTTATGACAGACATACAAACAAACTCCTTATTTTATTAATATATTGGTGACCTGGCGGTCTAGGGGTAAGGTGTCAGACTTCTGTGCTGGCGGCCGGGGTTCAATCCTCGGTCCCGGCAAAGATTTATCTGATTACCAAACCCTTCCTTCACCTCTGACAATACATCTTGTGAATGTTGGGAAGCCAGGCCTCCACCGTGGTTCGGATTCCTCGTTAAACTGTAGGTCTTCATTTCATCTCACAATCACCCTACCATTACACATTAGCGTAAGTGCGTATAACCCGAACGGGTAGTATGACGCGGTGCTAATAATAATAATATTAATATATTTACAATCAAATTAATTTCAATATATGTTATAGATTTATTATTTAGACAAAGGAGTTATGTTTTTCAATACAGCTATAGCTATTTGCTGTGAAAGATTTGCCGGCTTTTAATAAATTGTACATTAACTTATTAAAATAGTTTAATTTTAGACATATATGTGTATAGCAATAATTGCAAAAACAAATGTAATATATTACATATTTATTCATTAGTTTACTCACTAAACATTTTCAAAGCAACTAAAAATTGTACCAAGCACTCACACATTTAACGTACCATTTTATTTCCTGTTTCCTTCTGGTTCTCTTCGCACTCTTTTGATCCACGTTTTGCATTTCATACCAATAAGCTATTTGATGTTATACATGGATACGCAGTTTCCATTTAGGAATCACCTTCTATCCTTACACACACCTAATACCCGGATAAAATTCCATTTTAAAAGCCAATCTCAGTAGCTTTTTATATGGAAACGGATATTAAAATGTAAGAAAATAGCTTTAACGTCTTTCTCTTGCTTAAGATTCCTCTCTCCCTTTAAGAGAAAAAAAAAGAAATTTAAAGAGTTGGAATCCTCTTCTTCAATTTCGACAGACAAAGAAAATATTATACACTTTTCAACATTGTGTTTTCTCACAGCTTTCTCGACTAAGAAAACTTCTAGCCCTTCTTGGGCCTTTTCTCTTTCATGCCACTCAACGAAGTATAAGAAAACTAAGAAGAAGGTCTTCAGAGGGTAGTTGATATGAAATTTAAATATCGAAGGAAATTTCTTATCTATCTGAAGCAACCACTTTTCTCAACATGCTGAAATTTATCAGTCAAATGCGACCCAGGAACTTTTCTTTAAATATATATATATATATATTGGAATGTTGACTCGCGCCAAAAGTTGAACGTTTTTTGCGTTTTCTTATTCTTCCTACAAAGGCCATAGGACATTATTTTTTAGCAAATATAAGAAAGCCACAAAATGGGCATCGAAGATGTGCTACTTTATTTCCAATAGAAAAACTCAAGCTCGTTGAAGGATTTGAAATATTTACACACCCAAAATGTTTTAAATTCATTTTATTTTATAACTATTTTATATTCTATATGTTTGTATATTTAATAAACATAATTAATCCTAAGCATATTTAAAATAAATTACCTGATGTTTAACTTAATATACAGCAAATGTATGTGTATTAAATACATACACTTTTATCTCAATATTCTTGTAGAAAACGCTTGCCAAGAAAATCTTTTCTTTTTGGAATGTATATTATGTATCTTGTTTTTATTTTCTTCTCTTTTTGAATTCTTACTATTATTTATTAATTCGTATATTTTAGAATTTTTTGATAAAACTGATATAATAAAAACATCACATCCTTCATTTAAATTGATTTATTTCTTACTTTGGGTCTATTTTAATTCTTTTTTTAAAAGCAAACTATAGAGATAATAAATTCTGTAATAGGCCTGGCCTTGCATTCAGAAATATTTTTGGAGATATACAAATTAAGGACGAAGAACTTACTAAGTCTTAGAAAATTACTTTCACAGTTTTAAACATAATCCATGGATTGATACAAGTATCAGTGAATCATGATAATTGAAGTTCAAAAGAAAATACTTTAGTCCAATTTTATCATAATTTTATCATAATTTTTTACATCCTAAAGAATCAAAATATATTCTAAACTTTTTTTCACCTAGTAATATGGTGTATTTTTTATTAATATTCGCGTTGGAAAAAAAAGTAAAAATTAAAGGGCAGTACTAGTAATTATTTTTATCGCCGTTTATCATTAATTCAATCAATCAAAATCAACCTACATACATAACACCATTCCCCTACTGTGTAGGCAACAATCTGTGAATTAGCTTAAAAAACAACTCTGAGCTTAATCCTTCATCACTTTCTCCACACATTCCCTTCACTTCAACAACATGCGTACACCGAGTCATACATGATCTTTTATTTTTAAAACTCTTCAATTTTTTAAAAATCTTTTTCACAAATTAATCTTCATTTATTCACGTCTTACATGGCCTACCTCTTCCTTTTGATACACACTCTTTACCTTCATAATATATTTGTTTCTTCCCTAGATCCACACTTATCCTCTCCCAATATTATAATTATTATTAAGATATTTTAAACTATACATTTTAACATATCAATTGTTTAAAGGTATAACCTATGGAGTAGGAATGAAAGGGATATTAATGTAAAAGCACCCACGTTAGGATATAGATGAGATGGATAAAACCACAGGAATCAATCCCTCATGGAAAACCCAACTCATGATTCCCCCAGCTAAGATACGAAACATGACCTCCCGTAAATTAAAAACAAGTCTATTGAGATTATGTCCCCTTAGACCACGTGAACAAAAGTACTTTGATAGTCTAATGGCACGATTTAATAGATTAATATTGGCTAGGAGATTGGGGTTAAAATCTCGGTCGGATGTACCAAGGGTGTTTTTTTCTTTTTTTTTTCCCCGATTTTATTTACTGAAATTCGTGTATATTTATTATATATTTGACATTCCTTGTTCCTAACATATTACCCTAATTAATATGTGTGCGTATATCTTTAATGGGTATTGAAGAGGAAAAAGTGAAAAACAACAACGGTTCTATTTAAAGTCTAAAAATAATTGATAAACATAAACATTAATTAAATTCTTTATTATGCTTAGACTAAATAGACTTTAAAATTATAATTATTAATTATTAATTTGTTTGAGTGACAAAATATAGTCTGGCTGGTTCCTTTTATTAGAAACTTCATTGTATATTATTTAAAATGCATTAATCGTACATAATATTAGTTGATAGCTGCTTTAACAAGATCAACCTACTTTTTTTTAGGTCTAGTAAAATATCATAGAAATTAAATACAACACAACCTTTTGTGACGTCATAAAATCACGCCAGGTGATGAAAACGTGCCTGCTCATTCTGATAGCGTCACTTAAACAAAACTCTAATGACACAAAGCTTGGTGTGTTCTTGATTAGAAGAATACTACCCTCTCCCAAAGAGAGAACGTGGTGTGAATTTTGAATTAGAGCTTCTAAAGAAGAAACAAAAAAAAATGAGATTGAAATGGGTGGAAGGGGGTGAGTTTGGGTTGAGGCGTAAAAAATGGGGGTATGGGGGTTCATGAAGTTTTTAGTAGGAGACAAGAATTTGAGGGAGAGGATGGGGGGAAGAGACACCTTGAAGAATGGAGAGGTTAAATAAAAGTAGGTATGTCTTGTATAAGACAAGGTAACCTGGGAGCAAGGTGCTCGATGCTTTCTGGTACCTCTGGGAATAATGAAGTGGTATGTAGGTGTCTCTCTTAGAATAAGAGTGAACCAAATTACATTTAATTTCGATTATCTCTTTAAGAGTAACATAGAACTATATCGGTGGTACCATGGTTTAAGGCAGTGATTCTTAACCTTTTAATACTAGCAGCCCTTTAAATATCCTAAAATATTGTCGCTGCCTCCTAGTTGTTACTAACATGTTAATCATTAAGTTTTATTATAAAAAATTGGTGTTATTTACTGATCATATTGACAAACAAATGAAAAAAAACATAAATTAAATTACCGGAATGTATTAAATGGGAACTCACTTGTTGGAACAATTTCCACTAATTTGTCTACTATTATTTCAATTGTATTACCTTATGCTATTTGCATGAAGGAGTAGATTCGGAGTCTATTTCACTGCTTCGTTTTAGTATTTACCATTGTGAAAAATCCCTATACACATAAATAAGTAGAAACAAAGGGCAGAAAATTTTTAATGGTGGTAGTAAACAGATGTGAATTATTTGTACTATCCGTGATTTATTTTATCCGTGCTACCCCTCCCCTTCATTACCCCGGAAAATTGAGAGTCTACTGTACTAACATGCTTACTATAATCTAATTATTTCTTCCAAAACGTTAAATTTAAGAAAATTGACTTCAGGTACCAAGCAAATAACATTTTCAATTCATCTTTCAAGGCCCCCCAAAAAAAGTCTCGCAGTCAGCCGATCTACTGGTCTAAGGCATCACTATAGTGTTATACTAGACTTCCCATGACAGGGAGATTTGGGATCGATACCTTAAATTGTTTTTCCCTCTCCATCCACGCAAATACTAGTGCATTTAATAAATCAATCCTCAATTATCTTTAAGTTGTCTTTTGTAACCATGTTGGAAAGTTACATTTGTTCGAATAATACTTGAAACAGTATTGTCCTGCTAATATAAACCTGAAATTGTCAAGGACATTCGGATTGTCAAAATATGATATAATAAATATATTTATATACAATACAATTTTCTGATTATGTTATTATTATTATTTTTAAGGTATTTAAAAATTTATTCTTATATATTTTATTAATTTGGCTTTCAAACACACTATCGTAGCTTAACGGCATTTTTTTAATATAAAAATTGGTAGATCTATCCACATAACTCAGTAGCTAGTTGTATTAATTTCTTGTCATTCTCACATCTGTATAAAATCATACGTTTTTTTATTGCTTAAAATGTTATGTTTTCATTCGCTCAAAAATATTACACAATGAACTAACGTAAAAACACTAGCAAGACAAAATGTCAACAGCAGGTTGTCATGGTAGCATATAGAGAAAACACGTTTGTGGCTTTGAGTTAGGTTGGAGTGAGTAGAACTAGAGGATATAGAGGAGTTTCTTGGTGACAACATCTTCTGGACTAACGTGACCTCGGATTATCAATACCCTGATTGGTTTATCTTAATCATAGAATTGTAAAATTTGCCAATAAGAATCTTGGGATTCACAAAAAAAATTATATACTAAACCTAAATAAGAAGTTTTTAAATTTATGTCGATGCCCATTGGTTCCATTTGTGCCATTTATGCAATATGCTATTAACTATAGTTGGCAAAACTCCCCTACGTCAAGTGAGGGGATGAGAACCACTGACCCTCCAATCCGCGCCGCACCACACTTCACTCACGGGGTTTGTATGTGACTTCAATAAAGCCCGAACCCAAAATAATTCAGTATCACAAACAAATAGTACTTCTTTTGGCATTAGATATGTTTTAAAATTGAAATCAACTTCTTAAGAAATGCGATGTTTCAAAACATCTTTATGTATACCAAAGGCTTTCTTGAGAAACACATTATGAGAAACAGTGAATTAACTTAAAGAAAAATGTAAGGATTATCAATTAAGGCAGGAAAGAGCTAAAAGTTTCAGAAAAAGAAATACACACTTCTTTAATATGAGAGCCTAGTTACCTTTTTGCCCCTTCGTATGGAGGGCACTATTAAGATGTCATGTAATAGACAACTGAAAAAAAATTCGATCTAATCTTAACTGTGAAGCATGACTTATTCAGACAGGCAATGGTAGAGCCATTGAATCTGACATGTACAAAGCTGTTTACCTATCTGTGATAGAGAGCATTGTAATAAACTCCTGCATGTGTATTCTATAAGGCCTTAATTGACAGGGAATACATGTTCACTTCATTGTGCAATGGGTATTTCATTAGCTCGTAAAATGACGTGTCTCTCGTACAACTTCTGTCTATAAACTACAGTCTAGGAAGGTGAATTTCAAGAATAAAATTAGTTAAAAGTCACAACTTTCATAAGTTAAGTCTGTATTTTTGAGGTGAACACTTTTTCTTTGGAATATATCAAAATTTTTCCCAAAGCTTATAAGTAGATTTATGGAGCTACGTTTGGAAATAATTACATAAAGAAATGTTATTAATATACCAAGAATATATAGTTATACAGCAATAGACACATAAAATATAGCTTTATTGGAATTAGTATAAATAATTATTATTATTGCCAAAATGTTACCATTAATAACACAATTATTATTTCATTCTAGGTTACCTTTTAAATTTTAAACTATCTTGATCAAGAGAAAGTATTGTGATCATGAAAAAATTATCTCTAGCATATGAAGAGTGTTTACGTTTTATGTGAACACGAACCCAAAACAGTGAATTTTACCATTATGTCTGTCCCCATGTTTGTCTGTTTGTCTGTCAGTTAGTCTGTCAGTTTGTACCTGGCCATAGAACCAAAAAAGTTTGCGGGATTTTGTTCAAACTTGATATTTAAATTGTACAGGGCTTGTTGGGGTTTGTTTAACTTAGCCATTCAATTAAGAATAGTTTACAGATTAATAATTTTTTTGAATTCCTAATTTTTATAAAATTTCTAAAACTATTTTGTTTAAAACGCATATCTGAGATTTGTTTGACATGACAGTTAATATTATATACTTGTTTTTGCGATAAAAATTAATTTTTTGGGTAGTTAACTGATTTTTCAAACACTGTAAATATTTTTTAAATGGCCCTAACCATTTAATTCCAACTAGCTATCTTAGAAGGGTTTGACAATACTACTAACGCTGTATACTTGTTTTTTTAAAGTAAAAATTCGATAAAGGGTTGTTTACAGAGAAGTGGTTTTTGAAAATTCTAATTATTACTAAAATGGTTATAGCGATTTTTTTTAAATATATCAAGGGAATATTTGACATGAACATAACCAATAAATCTGTATACTTGTTTTGGGGAGGATTATTTATATATGGTTAGTTTACTATTGGCTTGTTATTAAATTAGGATATTTTAACAAATTGCTTTAACTATTTTGTTCAATTTTGGTATGGGGACACTATTTTACATATCAGTAATAATATAGCTATAAGTTATTTATCTAAAATATATTAATCTAATGGTAGTTTACTTAGAACAAATAATAGAATATTAAAATGTTTTGGAAATTGGTATTAAATGTTGAATTTAAAATGAAAATCTATGAATATATTTTCGTGATGAACAAGAATACGCTTTATTTATACCAAAAACAAATAATTTTAGGCTATTTAACAAAATATTTACTTTTGAAAATTTGGATTTTGTTAAATATGTTTGAACTATTTGCTTTAAAATTTACATATATACATTGATTATTGTGATAAACACTATGATGAAAAAATGTTAATCAAGGCTGTTTTAATAAAAACCTATTTTTGAACATTTTCTTGGAAGCTATAAAAAAACAATATGAGAAAATGTGTGTGCTATTGTATTGTACTATTCATCTTTTACCGGAATCTTACTGCCCACCTGGGCCATATAAATGTAACCACACAATTGGAGTAGAGGTTGAGAAGGAATAATTATTAAATTTGGCGTTTATAGAGATCAAGAACAAAATTTATTAAAATAAATCATCTCCACACAGTGCCTGGATTCTTGTCCCGACTTTCCCGTCGTTAGCAAAACAAAATAAACAAGTTTGATGATTAGTCCTCTGGCACAAATATGAGCGTGATATTAAATATTATTTGGGAATTTCAAGTGTTAACCATACGCAAAATTAACAATGGCAAGTCTAAGTGTCGATTTCTAAAGTGGCATTGCTGATTTTTTCGAACATGATTTAATCAGGTAGTTCCCTTGTTATTTCTCCATTTTTAGAGATCTACACTCCTGAACTTAGCCTTTAAATTAAGCCACTAATCTTTTTATAAAATAATATGTGTACAAATAAGATTAAAGTTAATCTATTATAATTTGGTAAAGTCAAGATATAAACAATTTATGGTAGCAATTTTATATATATATCACTATGAGCTTAAAATAACTTTCATAAAACTGCTACTATAAATTGTTTATATCTTGACTTTACCAAATTATAATAGATTAACTTTAATCTTATCATAGTGATATATATATATATATATATATATATATATACATATATACCACTATGAGCTTAAAAGAACTTTCATTATATATATATATATATATATATATATATATATATACGTCTTAGTACTCATTTGAGTTATAAGCATACATAAATTACAATAGTAGAACAGGGATAAGAAAGAGTTTCAAAGTAAACGTAGCCCCATTGACGTGGAAGTATAATAGTAATTACTGAAGGAAAACACACCTTCACTACACACGACTGGGATTCAAACCCTTATTTCCACTTCAACAGCAATCCAGTAAACTTCGAGATTAACGCGTTGGGCCACGTGACCACCAATGCGGGTTATACCCTAGTTCTGTTCATTAGTGGAATTGTGGTCGTTGAATTACTTTTCCTGTGAGTAGAGGGCCTACACCGCAAAGTAAGACAACAAAGATATCCTTGTTCAATGAATCGGCCTTTCTACAGCACACCTTTATCAAATCCTTCCAACCGCCTCCTCCCACTTGGACCTAACCTTTCCTTAGTCCAATCAAACCAACCAATGATATATATATGACAACTTTAAACTTGCAATTAAAAAAAACTCATACAAGAATAAATAAATCCTTAAATGAGTGTATGACATAAGTTATAAGCTCTATCAGTATACCCTAATGAATTATTAAATGAAGAGCTCTTAAAGAAGAAAATCACCACTAATCATTTAATTTTTCAAGCATATTCCATAGGTAAGCCGTTAATTTCTACAGTAATACAGCTTTGGTTTGTATTACATATCAAACAGCATTGCTTTTAACATAAAAATTAAATGTCAGATATCTTTGAAAATACTCTAAAATGAATTGAATAACGGCTTGTTCGTGGGCTGAAATACGCGTTATTTTCAGGATACTTGGGTAAGTTAATGATTAAACAAGATTCAAAGTGCACGTGGAATAAACAAGTTTTTTTTAATAAAACAACAAATACTCTTATGGTACAAAATTAACTACAACTAAACAAGTTACTGAATTAAATAATAATAGTTTTATATGTCTTTAAGTTAGTAAGATAATGAGTATAAATAAAATGGGTTAACATTAAAAAAGCAAATTAATCACTATAAAACACATATTATCAATTCAAATATCTAAACAGTCACAACACATGTTCGTTACTAGCACAGTTCACATTAACAATCGATGTTTACGTCACCAGTGTAATTCACTTAAGTCACCCCTTGTCCCCCCCACATGACACAATGCACTGGCACACTTTACAAGAAAGCTTATATATATTTTAAAACTTTTCGAAAACTAAAGGTTAAGTATTGCGACCATAAAAATAATCTAACCCGAAATGTTGATGGGTGTTGACGTACTGTCTGTG
The DNA here is from genome assembly GCA_902151425.1 of Timema shepardi. Classification (NCBI taxonomy): domain Eukaryota; kingdom Metazoa; phylum Arthropoda; class Insecta; order Phasmatodea; family Timematidae; genus Timema; species Timema shepardi. The sequence goes on along the minus strand of CABFVX010001337.1, from coordinate 7,067 downwards.
TTTTTTAATCCCCAAATAAAAAATACTTTAAAAAAATAATAAAAATTTTTTTTTCTCAAAATCGGTTCTAACAATTTTGATGAAAATTCGTACATAGGCGTTGATTAAGATTATAAACAAAATGGCTTTTTTCATTTTCACATGAAAATTAATTTTCGCGTTCTTTACAGAAGCAAAGATTTATATATATATCTGTAACTATTTGAGATACTAAATAACTTATCATTGCAGAATTGTAGCACTATGAAAAATAAAAGACTTGTATATGAAATATGTTTTACAAAAACAACAGTTTCTGAGATATTGGCAAATATATTAATATAATTTTGTGAGCTTTAGTTGTAAAGAGATACTACTTAATAATTCTGTAGTGCCATAGAGTAATTAAACATGAGTAATTCTTTCAAATGATTGCTATTTCTCATTTGACCTCTTAGGAGAAATGTTTGTACTACAATGATCTTTCTCCGCCATTTTATACTCAATAGTGATTATTTAAAAATGTTATTAGTCAAACTTCATAAATCAGGAATTTAATAATAACTCGATGACCTGAAGAGGTTCAACACCTACTAAAATATAAAAACTTTAACTGGAAGTTGAAATTTTAATATGAATTATTAACCTTTGTGGATCCAAAATCGATTTTTATTATTGGTACCAACATACAAATGAGGACATTAATTCTATAAAAATTAAAATTATAAAATTTAAAACCGGGAGTTAAAAAATGTTTTACTTAAGTATAGTGCAATTTAGGCTTGAGTTTGCCAGTGTATATTATTTCGTTTCACATATACGAGTTTTGAGTAGATATCTCCATTTTTAAACATTAGAGCGTGAAAGTCCGTGGTGAGTTCCGTACCATTTATTTCGTTAAACGACGATGCTCAAGCATTCCAAGGCGTCAAGTACCCAAATGATTGTATTAATGGTGATAAATAGTTTGAGGCTAATATCTTGAGAAGATAAATTGGGGTAAATTTACATACATATATTTTTAGCACAGTGTCTTGCTACCTGTTCAAGCTACACGCCTATGTACTAATTATTCGAATGTGTCATGGACCAAGAAGATAAAATCTAAAGGAAGCGTACCAGCATTTAATTGGGAGGAGAGTGAAAAACCATTTAGAAAAAACTACCTTCAGTATATTCAACCGGAATCGAACCCTAATATCACCATCATTCGCATTTTAGTCTAATATGAGTTGTGTTTTAATTAAACTTCGGTTTTACTATGCCCTCTCTAGCTAATGTAGGTGCATTTATTTTCAACGACATTTCTTGTCAGAATATGAAGTTAAAACTGTCGATGCTGAACGTATAATTGAAAAAAATTACAAACTAAAAACTAAATTATAAACAAAAATTTTCTTAAAAAAATACAAAGCATTATCTTATTTGAAACCGACTATCCTTTCTCCACTCAGATACACACTATTACAGATCAAGAGCTTGATTCTCGACAGTCTAAAAAAAGAGAGAGAGAGAGAGGGGGGGGAGTGGTGGAAGAAAGTAGTTGAATTGGTGGGGAAGGAGTGTAAGGGGACATATAAACTGAAGAATCTAATCCACCCTTTCCCTTCCTTTATCCTAGATAGGCCTTGCTTAATGTTCAATCCACCCTTTGCCAGAATGAAGTCGGCTACAACGCACCTCCCTCTATGTACTTCAGCAGGGCAGCCGAATTATACAATCCCTACCGTGTAATCTACAATACACTGAACGATATAGGTGGAAGAAAAATATTTCAAGAACTTAATTATTAATTTTTACTTTCTCATATGTATAGAGAATTGTAATCGTTAACAGTTCCGACCTACCTATTATAATATAGATAGAAGTTTTATGTGCCTCTGGACTTAAAATAATGTGTTTTATGTTTTTGTCCGTCCACATGTATGTCTGTCAATCTGTCTATCTGTACTTGGGGCTAAAACAAAAACAATTTGGTATAATTCAAATGTGATATATTCAGATACTATAGTATGATTTTGGTAGGAAGAACAAGAGAAGTTAGTTACTAAAGTTAATAGAACAATTTTAATATATCCATAAATCAAGTAATGTGATCTGCAGCTGTCATTTTTAATAGATATTATCAATTACTATAAAATAACACAAATTAATAAAGTGAAATGTTATCAATGTTGGCTGCAAATAAACAAGTTCGAATTTTATCTACTGTTCTTCCAAACAAAATTGGGGTATATATGGTAGTATATACCACCAGTATCGATGTCCGCATGTTCTAAGGCGTCACTCTCGCAATAGACTATACTGCCAATGACCTGGAGATTGAGGATCAAATCTCGGTCGGGTGTACGATGGTTTTTTACAAAATTGTTTTCCAAACTCCTTCTAATAAAATGCAGGCACATTTTCTCTAAATTCAACCTACTCATCCCTAACTCATTAGCTCAATTAGTACATATGCGTATAGCCTGACCAGGTAGTATAGTAATATATATATATATATATATATATATATATATATATATGTATGTATGTATGTATATGTGTGTGTTAATACTTAAAGACCAAATGGGGTTTTGGTTCAAGCTCCAGAATTGAGGAGAATTTGTTAATAACTCATTTTTGAAAATATATATTTTTAAATTGCTTTAACAATTTTGTTTAAGATCTATATATTTCTGAAGAATCATTCGTTAAGTGACAAAAAAAAAATTCTGATAAAAATTTGTTTGAGCGTAATTGGTACCCAATAAACTGGTCAAGCTAATTGGGGTATGCTTGAGAGATACGCGTGGTAGGGTACGGGTTCGATCTCAACTATCAGATGCTTTCGAAATACATAATGGAATGAAACCAGGAGATTCACTTTTATTTCCCCATCATTCTTTAATATAGCCCTAGAGTATTGTATTAGGGTGATGCCATAGAGTAGGAAAGGATTTACATTAAACGGTACAATACAGCTCTTAGGGTATGCATATGATTTGTATTTGTTAGGTATTAGTAAAAAGATGTTGCAAATATTGCAGAAATCTTATTAGAAGAAATAGGTTTAGAAGTGAACGCTGAAAAGTCTAAGTATATGATAACACAGAGAACACAGATTGATGAAGATAATTTAGATTTTACAGCAAACAACATATCATTTGATTTTGTTAATTAATTAAAATATTTAGGAACAATTTTAACTAGCGATAACAATATTAGATTGCAAATTAGGAAATGATTACATTTGGAAAATGCTTGTTACTACCCGATCAGCGAGTTGTTGGCGTCTCACCTGATGTCAAGATATATATATATATATATATATAAATATAAACGCAAAAGCCCTGAATGACTCACTCACTCATCACTAATTCTCACACTTCCAACGAAGCTAGAAGGTTGAAATTTGAGCTATTTAGGAAAATTAAACATGTTTCATTCCAATGCTTTGGGATTAAGGGGGTGAAATCGGGGTAGCTACCGTAATCAACAATATTGCTTTATAAACTCTTTTTATAGGATAATAATCCGATAGGTTTGTTTTAATAAAGCCTCCGAATGTAGATGTTTCTAAGGGGGGGTGGGGAAATGAATATAGAAAACTTATTAAAATATGTAATTACGATTTAATATGCAACTCCAAGAGACGGTAGAAATTTGTAGTTTATATTTTGCTGAATTTTGTGATGTTTATGGTGTCTGTGTGAGTGAGAGGGCCCAGCCCGGGCTGGAGTGTGTGGTGAAGGATGGGTGTGAGGGTGGAAGTGGGAGGAGGAAGACCTGTCCAGCCACGATCAGCTGATAACACCCCAGGCAGTAGGCAAGGGGGCTTGCCGAAAATAATAATCCCCATGAGAAAATATACATGGTCACCTCCAAGAACCATTCTATTAAGATTCAAAACAAAATTCTTCATTTTCATCCAAAAGTAAATAATAATAAAATATCCTGTGCGAAGCTGAATCCCCATTCTTATATATATACGTTTTAACTTAACTTTTTAAATCTTTTTTTTAATAGTAATTTTGATTAAATTATATTTTTCAGCTATAAAGTTTAAAATATCAGAGGATAGTGAAATATATCTGGAAAGTTTATTGTTTGTGATGGGGGTGTGAGGGCAGTTTCTAAGTGAGCATTGTCTTCTGAACTATGCCACTGGGGTGGAAAGAGGTTAATTATAGATCTAGAATACCGCAATTATATATATGGCTGACTTTAATGAAAAAAAACAATAACAATGAATTAGCTCACTTAAATTCGTAAGTTATTCTCTTTTTCTCAAATCTACTGAGTTGTCTAGTAGCCTTTACTACGTTATCTCCTGTAATAAAATGTCCGCTGACCTTATGGTCGATAACGGTCAACAAGTGAAGTCCGTACCCCTTGCCCCTTTCCATCCCTGTCCCAACCTCCCTTCTTGATCCACACTGACTTTATTATCCTCGGTTATCTTGTTTAACACCCGTGGAGAAGAGAAAAGACAGGAACGTGATCTTTCCATGAGAGGATTACGTTTATATGGTTACATAAAAAAAATCATGTAGAAAGAGAAGAGAAAAGAACTATGGTATCTATGATAATACAAACATCCTCATTCCCTTCTCTAAAAAAAAAAAAAGCAAGAGAGATTTAAATATATTCTTGGCGTGAAAAAAAAACCGCGAAGGGGAACAATTAAGCAGTTGACACTGGCTTTTTTTCTGTCCCCTTGCCCCAACTTCACTGGATCCCTCTAAAACCCCTTTATCACACCCCTTCTTTGCAGTGGACGATACGGAATGGTTAATTCCTCTTCAGCCTTTGCTTCCACTGTTACTCATTGTAAAACCTCCCCCCTCTCTATTTTCCTTACCAAAACTCTAGCCCTCTTTCCAAAACCAAACCCCTTAACTCACCCTACTCTATTTATCGGTGACGCGGCTGGCACAAAGCGGGTAGTATTTTTCTGGTGGTTATTTTGTTCAATTTCTTTACTTATCCACTTAAGCTTTAGCTCTGATCTCTCTATTTTTGACACGTGCTGATATTTCTTAGCGGATTTGCTGAGTTTGATTTGATTTTATTATATGAATAAAACAATATTTCTAACTAAATTCACAAGTAACAAAGATTATTACCCGCGTTGTTGGCCATTTGGTATGAATGTCAAGCTTATTTAGTCTTTTTTGTTGAGTTTTTGGTGGCTGGGATTGAAATCCTGGCCGTGTGACCTGAGGGTGTATTTACCTAAATAGTGTCCCACGCTACCTACACGCACGTGCGGGTACATTTCCTTTAAATTTTTACTGTCTTCATTCCTACGCTACTAACCTAATTAATATACAGGGCTCTTTTTTTAAGATGGCACTATAAAACATCTTAAAAGAATCTATTTAAGAAAAAAAAATCATGCGCAGTAGCTTGGTTTTGAGACGCTGACAAAATGATATCTATTTTGGTTTTAGTGGACGTTTTAAAGGTCATCTTAAAGTCAAATATAGTTTTAAAAATAAGAGCCTGTGTTTTTCTCGCTTGAGAATCGTATTCTACCCAAAAAACCAGCGACTTTTGTCTGAAACACCTTTTTACCTAAAGTATATTTTTGATTATATTTAATCACGTAAAGAAATACGTGTGATGTTTTCGGAACTGTTTTAATGTCATTTTATTGCCTACACGCTTCAATTATATTACTATACACTTCACACTAAATTATATTGAATAAATATATGAAGAGGTTTTTAGAGCGTTAGTAACATTGAATTTATCGAGGCCACATTGAACGTAGATTAAAACTATTGAGGGGCTTAAGCCGCGGTGGTAGCGGAATATAGCCATTCACAAACCATCCATTTTTCGAACTGTGGTCAAAGCCCTTCGTATAAATAAACTTTATCATATATTTGACCACCCAAACAACATAAATTAAATTTAAAAAAGATGATATTAGTAAAATAAATTCCAAACACTATATGTGTGTGTGAGTTTGTCCTTTTATCCAGAGTAAATACACAGATGCTAGGATCTAGATATACTTCTATAGTATTAGGCTTACTGACACATCCTTAGCTTGTCTGTAAGTCTTGCACTGATGTAATATATGTTTTAAGAAATTTCACGTTAAGTAGAACCTTAAGAAAAACCTCTACAGTGTCAGCCTGAAATTGGGCTATACAAATCTAGCAACCGACATCTATCGGCGATGATAGTGCCAACATTTGTGGATAGAGGATGTTATGTGATCAGCACAACGAACCCTCCGGCCACTAATCGCAGTTTTCTAGACTGGAACAGCTAATTTTTCATTCAAGTAGCTACTCATTTTTCTAGTTTGAGTAGCAAAATAAAGACATTTAAACACCGTTTAACTAGTATGTATGATTAATTAATCTGGTATTAGGGCATAACTGGATCTAATTTATTATATTAGGTTCACATTATTAGAATACATTTGTGAAACCCACCGATCAATTCTTGTTAACTCATTTTTAAACGAGGCAAAGATGTAAAGAAGCTATGTAATGATTCTTAAAGTAAACTATTAATAATGAACAGGATATATTTATTGATGTTGAGGGTAAATGTGGGAAACCATAAGTTTTTTTTAATGCTTGGAGGGTAATAGTTAACACAGCCAATAAAGATCCATTAAGATCCATATTAATTGTTCATAGCTCAACATAATGTGAACACTAGTTGAAAATATGAAATAATATTCAAGTATACCCTGGAACTCAATATCATTGACCACATATACTTATAATACGTGATATTTCAAACTTATCCTTAGAACCTGGAAAATACAACTTTACCAACAAAAAATGCTTCTATAATTTCAGTTTAGATCAACGTGGTCCAAAATCATTAATATCCGGTTGATACGGTTTGAGATTCATTAGAAGTTTGGACTTGAATCCCAACTAAACTCATTTAGTTTGGTTTTACCTAAATGTCTTCCCCACGCTCCTTTCAAGCAAAATCGCGAATAATGCTCATTTACATTTTACAAGGGCGTAGAAAGATATATTTTTCTAGGTGGGAAGTGAGTAGGAAGGAAAGGGTCATACCATTACACAAAGAGCCAATTAAGACGAACAATGGGGGTAATTAATTGATTG
>CABFVX010001336.1:144246-170756 GCA_902151425.1 Timema shepardi | reverse complement strand
CCCCCCCCCCCCAAGCCTGAGTGACTGTATCACTTTTTAAAACCATTTAAAACCTTAAATTATAAAAAATCACTAATATATCATATTCAATCGGTTTCTAATCAATAGATTGTATGAAAATATGTATAAAGAGTCTTTTTTATATTCAACATATGTATTAGGCAGCACTGAAACTAATAAATTAGAGAAAATGGGGACAAAGTTACTCTAGTTGACAGTATATCTCGAAACTTTAATTTTGTTGGAAGTCTTGTAGCCCCCTTTTTATATGCCTAGATAAAGGCAACCAGTAGCATACACACTTAATAAAATATACATAGAAAGAGTAAGTATAATAGTAGGATTTCAGAGAATAATCAAATACTAGAAAAATGCTGTCCATCGAAAAAGAACCATTCAGACTGTAGATAAGCTATTAAGTAAATATAATAGTAAACATATGAAAGCAATTCAATAACTAAATACAATAATCAATTATTATTATTATTATTATTTAATAAAGTAGTCCTCTTGTTTTCTGAGACTCTATCAATCAAGATTAGGGTGCATTTAAATATAAAAAAGGAATATGTCACCAAATTAATTAATTACTAAAAAATAGATTTTATATGCTGTAACCGTGTTACAACATGAAAGGAAAAGCATTGTTTTGGCTCACCGATTCTGTCTTCATTTGGCTGATTTACAACGAGGCTTCACACTACGTACACATCACGGCTTGACTTGTTTCCAACTGAGCGGAGGGATCGTGGTTCGACGTCCGCCCCTAGATGTGCCTCGTCCAAAGAGAAACAAGAGACGGTCGACATGTGCAGATCCGTGCGCGCCGACAACAGTGTTGTGGTATCAACAGTCGGTTGAACGGTGCGTGATTTGAATTATACCCAGACTGTGTGAGAGTATTCCAGAACTATGCACTCCCCTGCCCCCTTTTCCCTGTCTTGTTTCACGCGCTGTGAGAACACGTGACTACTTATGTGTATATAATGGCAGGACTCTATAGCCATGAAACTAATTTCTCCGCATCCTCTAGGTGAGACACTTAGCTTCAAATAAGATTTAGTTTATTTATATCAAAATTCTGTTTGGCTTATGATGGATTCTAAATTACTGTTTCGGCGATATCTGCTTAAGATTTAACTTTCGTTATTCTAAATTGAGGCTGCAGAATTTTTAGTAGAGATCATGGTAGCGCAGTTGGGCTTAAAGTAATTATCGTATAGGCTAACGCATCTCATCCGCTTCACGGGTGAATTTGGAACTTTTAACACCACCATTTTGATATGCAGGATATTTGTTAAATTGTACCCTTTGGGTACTTAAGTAGAATCATGTTGAACGATTGTATTACTTGTCATTATTGAGGAATTTATACAGATCTGTACTTGGTTCGCCAAGTCTAGGGCCGCGAGCCCACGCTCTTAGTTTGTTAGTTTTGTTAGCAGTTAGGTTACTCGATTTTATAGGTCCTTTTTAATAATGTATCTTGATTCTATTTTTTGGGCCTTACAATGGCTGTATTGATAAACTTTTTTCTAGGGCACTTTGTCATCTACGTTAGTTATTGGAGGGTCGCCGATGGTGACTAGTCTATATATTATGATTGTTTATAGTCTGCAGGTTATTATTTCAATCTCCAATTATTATAATTATACACGACATATTTGTACGAAGGTCAATTTAAATGTATGTTAATATTGTGGGTCCCTTAGCCGGCTATATTAGAGCTTGAGGACGTGCCCCAAATAATTTATTTCTGTATAGTTTAGTATGGCCTTATTGTATTGATATCTGTGCCTAACGCTGGGCTTGTCTCGCTCTCTCTCTTCGAGTATCGTTATTGTTGAAATAAAAAAACTCTTTTCTGATCAACCTGACTTTTATTTATGGTATAGTAAAAAAAGGGGGGCTTACAATGCGATAAAATAGATAATAAAATTGGGGACATTCATAAAGGTTATTAAAAACTTATTTTAATCTAATAGCTTCGAGTGGTTTCTAAAATACATATAAAATTGTAACAACCATTACAGAAGTGATTACATAACTATTTGAAAATGCAATGGTTTAGAGGCACGTTGGGCTAATTATGTATTCGGCATGTAAATAAAATCTACTCTGAAAAATAATGTTAGTAATCCTTTTACCATATAATATATTAATAAGTATTTTAATTCTAAATATGAATAAATGGTTCACGCGAGCTGGTATTAACGCATGACGGAATTATCGACGCGGGATGTGCGTGCTACATTACTAGTCTTCCCCGTGACAGGAGGTAATTATATCAAATAATTTATATTGAAATGCCCGACGTAAGCTGTGCATGCGAATAAAGCAAGATCTGTGGGAAGTGGGGGCCTCTGATACCGTTTGCTGAAACGTACCTCATAGAAGACAACCCGTTACTCTAAAAGTATTAGAACATTTGAAACTGCACCCTTCTTTGTCATTTTCCTTGTTTTCTTCCTAAGAAGACTACAGCCTCTCTGGGAAAGAGAAATACAGAAGAGTCGCTGCAGTAGCTTGCAAACCCATAGCCAAAATCAAGATTAAAATATAATATAATTTAGAATATAATGAACTTATAATCCGAATATAAATAAGTAGTGGATGTATCAAGTCTTGAAAAACTAAAAATGTACCATTAATACGTTCATTAAATTATTTGTATATTAAACATGTACATAGTTAATTAATAATTGAGATATCATGAGCGCACTTTAAACGAGGGAACCTTACATGCCATAAATATAATATTCAACGATTATTGCACTAAGTTTAAATAAACCCAAATCTTAAAAGGATCAGCTCATTAAAAGTTAAATAGTACGGATAACTTCAGATTTAATTTCACTATTAGAGGCTTGAAAATTCAACAGTCGTATATAAACCATCCACTAAACTAAATATAACAATTTTCAAATTCATAATTTAAATCATTTAGTAATATGAAAGACATTCGTTAGTAATAATGTAAATAATACGAGAAAACAATACATAATTAATTGGGTGAAAAATACACATATAGATTAGGTACTCTTTCGTTTAGCTTTGATATAGTGATCTTTATTTTAAAAAAATCGTTCTAAATCTCAAAATTGGACTCTCTCGCGAATTCCTGAAGGATTTTAAGTTTAACATAGAAATTAAATACACCAAACCGCCAACTATATGATCGTTATAATATTTAGGCCGAAATGGAATTTAGACACAACAGACAATAATATTAATTTTGAAAGATATAATTTTGGTTACATTGTTCAAATATTAAGATAACAAGTTAGCTGCTCCAGTTAGTAATACCTGATCAAGAGTGGTTTGTAATGGCCATACCTGGTACATTTATACTGAATTGGTTCTAAAGAAATAAAGGGAATCACGTGATCAGGGGAGGTATGTTGAGTCATCTCCATGGCGTTCAATATGGCCTGACGTGACATGCCTTTCAATCTTCTGGTCGAAAGTACCAAAAGGTATCTGCGCAGGGAAATAGTGTCATATTGCTGGCCTAGGAGCTTGTAGAATATTCCATAAATCTCTCCAATAATATCGGTTTTAATTGTGATTTGGCTCACGGTGATACCAATACGAGGCGTGACCGGGTCATTATGTGTTAGCGTTTAAACGAGGCAGGTTGGGCGATGATGAAGTGTTGATATGAACCGATAATTTCAAAGGTGTTGTGAATGGGACCGTATTGAAAATTTGCCGATTTTACGTCTCATGTATTTAAAGTAGCTTGAACGGATGATGGTTATCTCTGCCTTTTATTTAACTTCTTTCCGAGTGAAATTTTCTTTCTTGCTATGTGGTTTTGGAATGCAATTCAAGTCAACGTCTCAAACAAATAGAAGAAAATTGTTGCAGGCTATCACCAATAGTTGATACCATCATCTTTCTTTGGAGGCAAAACATTGCTTTCAGAGGGCATCGTGATGACGGCGTATTATCAGAAAATAGTCTTGTCAATGAAGGCAACTTTTGCGCGCTTCTTCAATATCGTATCGAGTGTGGAGACAATGAACTCAAACAGCACCTCCAAACAGCATCCTCCAGAGCTGCCTACATCATTAAAACCACCAAAAATAAGCTGATTTTATGTTGCGGCAGAGATATCCTCTTACAAATTATAAAACGTGTGCAGGATTCAAAATTATATAGTATCATATTCTATAAAATCACTGACGTTTCCAACGAATCCCAGTTAACACTTGTTTTGACATACCTCCATAAAGGTTTAGTGCGCCAAGATTTTGTTCAAATTTTAAATCTTCGAAACAGCACGAATTTTAGAGAAGGAGAGTAAGTAGACGAACCAATTGGAAATAGCCGGGATATTGGACAAATCGTACTTCCCATTTTGAAAAATCACCACCTTGACCTTAGCAGTTGTGTTGGAATATCGACAGATGGATGCAATGTCATGGTGTCAGAAACTCGTGGTTCAGTGGCTGAAGTCAAGCGAGAGACTAAGAATGCTGTTCAATGTTCATGTCACAACCATGCAATCAGTTTGTCAATATTAAAAGCTTGTAATGTCCAATCTGTGTGAAATACCGTTGCAACTATGAAAGCAATAATTTATTTCTTCATTGCATCATCAAAACGCTCCACTGTGCTCAAGATGGTTTTATATCATCAACTCTCTAGACTATGTAAAATTCGATGGATCGAGAGACATGATGGTGTCCTTCAGTTCCAAACTTCTTTTATAAAAATAGCTCACGCTTTGGAATGTGTCTCATCTTGGAGAGATGCTGAAAGTGCTGCGAAAGCAAAGACTCTATTAGCTGCATTTTGTGAAAGTGAATTCATTAATATTGTAATATTTTTGTCAGAAGTGCTTGGATACTCTCTGACACTCTTCCTTTGAGTCGGCTGTACCAGGAAACGTGCACAGACTTTAAAAATCCATAATATATACTTGCACACACACTAGCTGTGCTCAGTACAAAACGCATAAAGTGCGAAGAGAAGTTTGCTCATCTGTTCAACGAAGCTAGAGGTTAGGAGTTAGGTCAGGAGTTAGGAGTTGAGTTGAGGATTCCTCGCATCACGAAAAGATAACCCACCTAGACAATCATCCTTCTACCGACCCCACTGAATACTTCCAATGGATTTATTTTTTCCCATTCTGGAACATACTGTAGAAGATTTAAAACATCGATTTCCCAAAGAAACTCAACGGCTTCACAATCTGTCGCGTCATTGGTAGCAACCTCTACATGCATTCAAGTTGGTGTAGAGGAAATCTCCTCAAAATACAGCTCACTCCTTGGGATGGATGGGAAGGATTTCATGGAGGGGCAACAAAGTGCTGAGCTTTGATTGTGAAAGGTGAAGTGGAACCGGGAGGAGAGCGGCTCTTTCATACCTTTAACGGCTCTCGATATACCCGCTTCATGTGATGAGGATCTGTATCCAAGAATTCACTTTATTCTTAATATCCTTGCCACTCTGCCCATAAGTGTCGCTTCAGCAGAAAGGACCTTTTCAGCCTTGAGAAGACTGAAGACTTGGTTGAGATCCACTACCAATGAAGGCTGACTGACCGGACTTGCATTATTGCATATACATTATGATTTCAATGTGGACAAAGAACGCGTCATTGATCTCTTCGCGAAAAATGAGCGCCCACAGAATGGAATTCATTTTATAAAATTACTACTAGTTTTCTTAATTTATTCATTGCAACATCAATCAAAGACGTTTTCTATTTATCTTGTTTTTTTATCTCTTATCTCAGGTATTATTCACACTATTAAGTCCATACCGTTCTCACTAAGCACTCAGGATAATAGAACGTACGTGCCACGCACGCTCAAGAAACCAGCCACAGTGAAAAGGTTGCGACGCAAAGATTAAAATAATGTTTATCACCAGGTATTTTTATTTGTCCTACTCTCATACGAGGGGTGTTCAAAAAGAAACCAAACTTTTGCTATAACATCTTTATTGCTCATTGTACAACATTTTAGGCACTGTCACCCTCAAAGTAGTCCCTTCTACTGGCAATACACCGTTCCCAACGTTGCTTCCATTTTTGGAAAGCCTCCTGTAACGCACTTTGTGGGATGGTGCACAGGTCTCTTGTCGCATTGCCCTGAATCTCCTTTATGGTTTAGAAACGACATCCCTTCAAAGTGGTTTTAAGTTTGGGAAACAGGAGATAGTCTGCTGGGGCTAGGTCCGGAGAATACGGTGGATGGGGCACTATGGGAGTATGATGTTTTGCTAGATAGCTGCGGACAAGGAGCGACGTGTGAGCCGGCGCATTGTCATGATGAAACATCCAAGTCTGGTTTCCACACAACTCAAGCCTCTTCCTGCGCACAGCATCCCTCAAACGCGCTAGAATTCCCTGGTAGACTTCTTTGTTTACCATCTGACTACGTGGTACAAATTCCTGATGGACAATGCCTTTGAAGTCAAAAAACACAACCATCATCACCTTGATCTTTGACCGACTCATGCCTGCTTTTTTGGACGAGGAGACCCTTTGCCCACACACTGCGACGACTGCACCTTCGTTTAAATATCATAGCCATAAACCCACGTCTCATCGTCTGTTATGATGTACTTAGGGAAGTTTTCATTGTCATTGGCAAGCAGTTCCTGGGTGATTTCAACACGGGTCTGTTTCTGATCGCCTGTCAACAAACGTGGCACGAGTTTTGCACTGACACGACGCATATCAAGTTTGTCACTCAAAATTTGATGGTCTGATCCTACGCTGATGCCCACTTCGTCAGCAACTTCTCGAAAAGTTAAACGACGATTTCCACGAATCACAACACGAACTTTCTCAACATGGTCGTCATCTGTTGATGTGGAAGATCGTCCAGGTTTGGGATCGTCACTGACTGACATTCTGCCATGTTCAAAACGCTTAAACCACTCATAGCACTGCGTTCGACTCACACAGTCCTCCCCGTATGCTTGGCTAAGCGATTTAAATGTATTTGTAAAAGTTTTGCCAAGTTTGTAGCAAAATTTCACACACACACGTTGTTCTTCAAGCTCTTTCATTGTCACTTTGGCACTAATCCGACGAACAGCTTGCGTACGTGCTCACTTCAGCGGATGTAACTCGCTAATTAACGGTCAGAGCGAAACGCGGCAAATGGCAGTTTGTTGTCTAAGCCTGCCGCTACGGCAATCAGTAGCCGCAGCGTGCTCCCTCTGCCGGTTGGGGGGCGATTTCAAAAGTTCGGTTTCTTTTTGAACACCCCTCGTATGCCAAGCCCAGGTATCCTGAACAATCTAGCTTAACCTTAATAAAGATGTGCATTCGACAAATAACGTTGAGGGAGTTAGGGTATTGCTAAATATTAATGCAAAACAAATAACATAGAATCAACAAAGGCCTCAAGGCCAATTTATTCTCAGATGATAAAATAAGCCTCAGAAAGGAAAACAATATAATCTTTAGAGATTGCTAACAGTGCACAATATTATACACAATTCATTATACAAGTCAAGAAGTTATATATAAATACTTATATCTACTAAACAATATTAAAAAATAGTGATTGCATCACATTTAATATCATTTAACATAATTTTATAATACAACTAAGAGAGATATGCTTGTATCTAGCACTGCACCTAATGTTAATCAAAATATCTAAGGTATTCCCCAATAACATTGAATATAAAAGATTATGATAAAAAAAAATTATTATTGCATGGACTTATTTCAAAATTACATGTATAGAAACAGAATTAAAGCACACGATATTGCTCATATGTTAAATAGACCAAACTTGACTAGAAAAATAATCATTCTAAATAGGATTCAAAAGTTTTAAGACCAAAAAATATCATCACTCAAAAAAATATAAATTAAATGTAGTCAAATATATATATATTTGACTAAATTGAATCTATATTGATATTTTTTTGAGTGATATATTTGTCTAAATTAAATTTTGTCAAATATATATATATTTGAATAAATTTAATTTATATTGATTTTTTTTAGTGATGATATTTATATATACATATATATACTATACTGTTCGAATTAATTGGGACAAACATGTTTTCCTTGTCTGAGTTGATATGTGATTACCAGTGATGTCCCGAACCGCCTGAAACCGGTTATATCTGGCTAGAGGCAGTGTGATGGATCGACCTTGACTGTAATTTACTTGTTTGACTGGTTTTAGTGTGTCAGTAGATCAGTTGTGAGACTTTCAGTGGGGCAGCCGGTGGTTATAATTTTGCGTTCCGTGTATCACGTGTTACTTTTGCTTGTTCAAAGATGGATATTACTCCGAGGAAGCGTTCTAAAATAATCGCTCTTAATGAACACACTTCTATGACCGTGAGAGATATAGCTACGGCTATTGGTGTGGGCAAATCAAGTGTTTCAAGAATTTTAAGAACATTTCAAGATTCCGGATCATCGTCTCCAAAAAGAAAAGGAAAATGTGGGCGCAAACGGAAAACTACTCCAAGAACTGAGAAAATTCTAATAAGAAATAGCAAAATAAATCCAAGAAAGACAAGCACAGACCTTAGAAGGGATTTATTGGATTATGGTGTTGAAGTGAGTACCTCGACTGTACGGAAAAGGCTTCTGGAAGTTGGTCGTAAGGCAACAAGACCGATGAAAAAACCATTTCTAACTCAGAAAATGATGAAAAAACGTTTAGCGTGGGCCAAAAAATACCGATCATGGACTGTTAACGACTGGAAGAAGGTGCTTTTCAGTGATGAAACACATTTATTTGTGCATGGATACAAATCAAGTGTAGTTAGACGAAGTGAAGGTGAAACTCTGCGACTAGATCATATCCAACAGACTGTAAAACACCCTTCTAAACAGATGTTTTGGGGTTTTTTCACAACAAATGGCACTGGAAGCTTAGTTCCTATTAAAGGCATGATGAATTCTGTCAAATACATAGAAATATTACGCAGTAGGATTGTTCCATTTATGAAAACATTTGATGGAACATTTCAACATGACTTGGCTCCTTGTCACACTTCGAAATTGGTCCAGACTTTTATGCGGGAAAATAAAATAAAAGTGCTTAATTGGCCTGGTAATTCACCAGACCTAAATCCCATAGAGAACTTATGGCATATTCTCAAGAATCGTTTAGCTAAGATGAATTGCACGACAACAGAACAAATGATAAAAAGTGCTATACAAGTGTGGTTCCATGATGATGAAGTTAAGAAAATGTGCGCTACACTAGTGGAGTCAATGCCAAGACGTGTTGAAGAGGTCATTTCTGCTAGAGGAGGACATACTTTATACTAATATAGAGATTTATCAGTCTACTTAAGGTTTGTAATGATTAAAAGCTAAGGTTTTAGAAAAAAATATTTTTTTTCCCTTTGTCCCAATTAATTCGAACACTATAGTATATATAAATGACTAGATTGAATTCCTACATGATTTTAACTAAATTTAACCAAAGCCTAGTTTTCAATAAAATAAATATAAAAAAATCTCCAAAATAACGATAATTTACATTTAGGTAAGTTCCTGATTTCTATTAGCATCAAAGAGTGATTTCTCCGTTCTGGGTACTTGCTTATATTTAATTTAGAACAGTAGTGAAAAAATGGTAGGGAGGTATTTCATGTCCAATAAGTCATCATCAGCTAGTTAGAGCGTAGTTCTCTCATCGACGCTTGCACACAACGTCGGGAGGTTGATTATGAGGGGGTAAGGAGACACACGTGATGGCACAAAGCTCCTCTTTCCCCAAGTTTTAGCGCCTGCGCAGCGTCCGCAACTCGGGGACAAGTGAACTGGATCACATGGCACACCGCGTCTTCATTCTTGTTTTCTCGTCTAACTTGAACGATGAGCAGTGTTCTGTGTTGAAGTGCGTGGAGGATCCATACAAGGCCTTGGTTTCCCGGTAAAATGGGGTAAGTGTGTATATACTTTTTTTTTAGATGGTGGAGATTGGTGGCGTAGATATTTTGTAGCCACCATACAATTTGTATTCCAATATATTTATATTTAAATTTTTAAAATCTACTAGGGTAAGGGATGCAAATAAGGCCCACTTACAAAATAATTGCCTATAAAATATTTAATAATAGTGGTATAAAAAAATTAGACTATTAAGGCCCATATAAATAAC
Organism: Timema shepardi; assembly: GCA_902151425.1. Classification (NCBI taxonomy): domain Eukaryota; kingdom Metazoa; phylum Arthropoda; class Insecta; order Phasmatodea; family Timematidae; genus Timema; species Timema shepardi. The sequence goes on along the minus strand of CABFVX010001336.1, from coordinate 160,641 downwards.
ATTAGGAGTAATCCTTAAATTAGTCAGAAAATATGTAAAAAAAAGTTTGTTTATCAAAACCTAATAGGAACCCTAAAAGAAGCAATCACCGCTAGTTTTGAAAAACATAGAAATAAAATTCTAAGTGTGTACAACATTTGATGTTAATAAAATGGGACTTGAATTAATTTTTTTTTGTGGGAGTTGGAAACTCAAATAGTTAAAACAAATTTACCGTATGTGTTAAACTAACAGACCATTAAAAACATAACCTAACACTGCTGGTAATACTCATTTTAACAAAAAAAAAATACAAATATCTATGGGAAAGGTGAAAATGAATCCTTTACGTGCATCCATTCATAAAGACAAAATCAAAACCAATGGTATACGATATCATAAAGCATATGATAATAATCCCTTCACGTTCTCACCACGTAATAAATGTGAAAAAAATCAATAAAGTAAATTATTTCCTGAGATCACTCCTCACATTAAAAAATTGCAGTTATTGTTTTATGAAGTCAAGCCAAACGATCGTTGTCATAAAACATTCTAATCACCATCTTAAATTAAAACTAAAGGAAACACAGACGATAAGTTACATCTTAAATCACAAATAAAATCTTCATCGTCATTGACTTTGAGTCCAACACAGTCCTCATGTACCCAAGCATTGCATGAATGACATGCTCGCATGTCTGCAACAAAATCTTCCTGGCAGACACATTTCACTCCAGGGCTTTGTCACAATCTTTTCCAAAAATATTTATTTTCGAGGTTTGAGCTCTGTAGTTATTAACGTCCTTTTTACGGTGAGCTGCGTTGCGTTTAAGTTTGATGTGAGGTGTAGAAATAACTTATTGAGATGGTGTATCTTAAGTGTTGCCAATCTAACTCTTTTTGGTGTGATACAAGACTGGGTGCGAATGCTTCATCGGGTATCACAGCATTATTAAATGGCCAAATACCCATTGCCCTAAAGCCACTGGAAAAGTTGGTTAGTGTCATACATTTACTCCAGACAGGAGTGAATACTCTGGAAAAGGTCTCCTTGGTGAGCTTACGGTTTGGCTCCTCAGGTTCTTCATCCCAGAACAAAAGAAGCTGCTGGTCCCAATAGTGCTAAAATGGCCCGAATAGTGCCTTATCCCAGGGTTGCAGCTCGTGATCCCTGTTGGATGGCAAGCAAAACAAAGTAATGTCATATTCATCTGCTTTATCGATAAATGAAATGTCAAGGTGACATTTTTCTCCATCGAGAATGAGCAATGAACAAATTATTAAAATCCATCCTCAGTGTAATTGATGGTATATTGTACAGATATAAAACTAAGCGACATAAGTATTACTATACAATTTTTTAGTAAAATATGGAAAAGATTTCGAAAATACAAGGGCTTAGAACACTTAAATTTAGGCATTACAAAACGAAAAATTTCAAATATATTATGGAGGGTTTACACCCTTTGGGGGCTACCTCCATAATCCCCATCTGCCATTATCCCCCCCTCCCCCAAGCTCCGACTCTGGATCTGCGCGTGAAGCTAGGATATTATTGAGCAGCTCAAATTAACAAAGTTGTTTAAGCATAGTAATTCAGAACTTCAGCCCAATCTTTTTAGAAAACATCAAACAATAGGCCGTTAAGCTACTACAAACCTTTATCATTTTAGAAAGACCATCTCAAATCAAGTGAGTATAATGAAATAGTACTTTAAAAAATCCCAACAGAGTTTGTAAGTATTAAACACTTAGTTTGAAGTTTGGAACGCACTGTTCTTATTTAACAGAACGCACACGGTAAAAGTCCGACATGAGTGTTACATGACGCCAACTACACTGGCACAAAGAAGGGCTTTAATAAATGTATTCGTGCGCCACATTATTGTGCACTCATACTGTTGGTTATGAGGTTAGGCCTAAACAAGCATGATATTTTAAACATGTTTTGACACTCCCACTAAATGAATGCTTGTTTACAGTCTTGCAAATGGTTAGAAATATGGCTTATTTAAGTATAGTTACTAATTAGCTTCAAAAACAAAACAAAAATGATAAACAGCTTTATATACATATCAATGTCAATGAGAAGCATTTAAGAGCTCTCCAGTCTTGTCATTCCAATTGCACCACGGAGTGTCTGAAAACGATCACGTGGAAGAGGTTTGGTTAGTATATCTGCTAACTGGTCTTCAGAGGGTACATGCTTGATGTCAATCTCACCGTTCTCATATTTCTCACGTATGAAGTGGTAACGTATGTCTATGTGTTTGGTTCTCTTGTGGAACTCTGGGTTTCGCACAAGGCGCATTGCACTCTGATTATCAACCGCTAGAACTGTGGCCTCTCCCACTGTTTCCCCAATGTCAAGTAGAAGACGTCTAAGCCAGATGACTTCTTTGGCCGCAGTTGATGCAGCAATGTACTCAGCTTCGGTAGTGGAAAGGGAAACGGTTTGTTGACGTTGACTAGCCCATGTTATAGGACCATTACTCAATTGAAAGAGGTATCCAGTTGTGGAGCGTCGGGTGTCCAAATCGTTTGCGAAGTCAGAGTCCGAGAAGCCAATTAATGGGGGTGGATTCTCACTCCTTGTGAATTCAATGCCATAGCTGGATGTGTCTTTTAGATATTTTAAGATGCGTTTGACTGCATTCCAATGACTTGGTCCATAGTTTGCCAAATATCTACTCACGTTTCCAACTGCGTACATAATGTCTGGCCGACTAACTATTGCAGCAAACATTAAGCTGCCAACAGCTTCTCGATAGGGTACTTTTATTTCTTCATTTTCCCCTATGTTTGAACTCAAGTGAGTGTGTGGATCAGCAGGCACACTGATTGGCTTGGAGTCTTCAAGATTGAATCTCTTGATTATTTGTTTGATATAGTTGGCTTGATGTAGAAATATTGATCCGTTCACATTATTTCGTTTTATTTCCAGACCCACAAAGTAATTTGGTTCACCGATTGTGACTTCGAAGGTTGTCTTCAGTTTATCGAGTACGAGTTGTAGTGCCATTTTGTTATCAGCCATGATCAGCCCGTCATCAACATATAACGCAAGCAGAACCTTCGATTTATTGAAATCCCCTCGATAAACACATTTATCTGCAGTACTTTGGCAGAATCCAAACATTTTCAGGAAACCATCAAACTTTTCGTTCCAGCAACGCGATGATTGTTTGAGGCCATATAGTGACTTTCTTAATTTGCAGACAAGGTTTTGGTCTATATTGATTCCATCTGGTGGAAGCATGTAGATATCTTCTTTGAGTTCACCATATAAAAATGCTGTTTTCACATCAAACTGCATTATCTCATAGTTTTGTTGAGCTGCGATAGCGAGTAGGACTCGTATAGAGTCATACCGTGTTGTGGGAGAGTATGTGTCATTATAGTCGACCCCTTCTTTCTGTGCAAAACCTTTAGCGCACAGTCTTGATTTATATCGTGAAATGTTTCCGTCTCCGGTGCGTTTTACTTTGAAAACCCATTTTGAACCTATTGGATTTTTACCAGGAGGTAGTGATACTAGCACCCAAGTGTTGTTCTTTTCCAGCGCTTCCAGTTCTTCTTTGATTGCTTCAGTCCACTGCCCTGCATCAGGACTCTTCATTGCTTCCTCATAGGTCTGAGGTACATCTATTTCCACTAGGTTAGCTTCATAGCGTTTGGGAGGCCTGATGACATCTCTTGGTCGCAGCTCGTAATTTGCTTTAATGTGCCTGGGTTCTTCGTCGTTCTGTTCGGAATGTTGAGGGCCTGCGTCCTCCTGCTGAATTCTTTGAACAGAATGTGTGTTTTCTATCACTACTGGGACTACAGTGTTTCTTTTAGGAATGAAACTACTTGAATTTTCATTGAAAATCACATTTCTTGAGACTGTAATTTTCTGTGTACTTTGATCCAGCAAACGATAGTTGGTTGAGTTTCTATCATATCCCACAAGGATGAGTTTCTTGCTCTTTGGCACCAGTTTGTTTCGCAGTTCCTTTGGTACATGCATGTATGCCTCACTTCCAAAGATTCTTAAATGTGACATTACAGGCCTTTTTCCACTCCATATTTCATAGGGTGTCGAGTTTGGTGCTTGAGAGGTTGGAGTCCTGTTTAGAATATAAACAGCTGTGTTTACTGCCTCTGCCCATAAATATGTTGGCATATCCTTTGCATATAACATTGAACGTGCACTTTCCATTATGGTTCTCATGTCACGTTCGGCTCTACCATTTTGCTCAGGAGTATAAGGTGCCGTTGTTTCAAACTCAATTCCATGTTTTGACATATACTCTTTCATTTCCTGATTACAGTATTCTGTCCCATTGTCAGTATGTAGGGTCTTAATAGAATATTCATATTTATTCTTTATCATGTTTGCAAAATCTTTGAAACACACAACAACATCCGCTTTGTGCTTAATGAAAAATACAACACGATAGCCTGAACAGTCATCCTTAAATAATACAAAATATTTAGCACCCTGAACTGATGGTGTTGACATTGGACCACACACGTCACTGTAAATGAGTTCGCCTGGTTTGGCCTTGGCATGCTTTGAGGGCGAAAATGGTAACCTGTGCTGTTTACCATACTGACACGACTCACAGAAGAAATCTTCAAGGTCATTAATATTTACACCTTCGACCAAGCCTTTGGTGACCATTTCACGCAGAGTTCTCTTATTTATGTGTCCGAGTCTCTCGTGCCACAATTTTAGACTTCCACTTGTGGTGAAATTTAGGCCTACTTCTTGATGTGGGATCACTGTGCGGAATAACATTCGATACAGATTGTTGGTTTCACGGACCGCGCTTGCTACTAGCTCCCCGTTTTCGTAAATTTCTGCATATCTATCTTCCTTAAGGATCTTCATCCCTTTTTCAGTTATCACACCTTCAGAGAAAAGACTTTTTCTTAGTTCAGGAATATACAACACATTTGTGATGATGGAGTCATACCAATTACCTCTGATAAATTTCTTTATTTTAATGCTTCCTCTTCCCTTCACAGAAAGACCTTGGTTGTTTCCAAGCACGACACTCGTATTGTCTACAGTCTCTTCAAATTTAGAAAAATAATCACGACGATTAGTCATATGTGCAGAAGCACCGCTGTCCAATGTCCAATTATCTTCGGTGGCGATTGCTGACTTTAGTATAACATCCTGCTGCTCTGCACTGAATGCTGAAAAATGACCCTGTTGAGAACGGCCACTGTGAGTGTTTTGCTGTCCGTTTTCTCGGGGTTTCTTAGGTGCACGACAGTCACTTGCGTAATGTCCTTTTCTTTGGCAATTATAGCAAGTTACCCTTGGTTTTCCTGATCTATTCCTTTGTTTTTGATTGGACTTTTGAGAATTATTAGAACTTTTAAAATCGCTTTTCAAATTTGTTGAAGATAAAAATGCACTTTCCGATTGTTCAGTTGATGTGAGACTAGCCTCTTCATCCAACAGGCGTGCCGTCATATTTGGGATTGTCTGTCTAGCCTCGTCTAGTGAAAGCCAAGCTTGTCTGAAGTTTCTAAATTTGGGAGGTAGACTACCAAGAATTTTGGTCATTATAGTAACATTACTGAGTGTTTCACCAGTCTCTCTCACATGTCGCGCGAGATTTTCTATCTTGGCAATATGCTGAGCAATGGAGTCGTTGGCGTCCATCTTGTACTGATGAAAGCGTTCGTGGACTAGCATTTTGTTCATTTCTGATTTCTGCTCAAAGATAGAGTCTAATTTCTCTAGCATTTCTTTGGACGAATCACAATTTTCAACTAATGTGATCTGTGATAGTTCCATAGCTGTAGTGAGTGTAAACATAGCAATTGCGTCGTCTTTGTTCCACTTTTCTAGTTCCTTCACTTTGTCTATTGCCGGCTTTTCTATGGCGCCTTTTGCAACATCAAATACTCCTTTTGCTCTTAGGGCACATTTCATTTGAAATTTCCATTGGTGATAATTATTACCGTCGAACTTATTTACGTGTGCTACGTCAAACTTTTCGGCCATTATTTCTATTTTGGTCTCGCGGATTATATAACCTCAAACACACGATGTTTGCTGGTCGCGCGAACCTAACGATAAATAAATGGCGAACCACGTTGCTTCCTAACGCGAACGTGAATTCACAAAACGGATTTGTGAATTACCCGACGGACACTTTTTACGAAATATTACGTGGATATTTACGCAATTGTTGGGTGTCTGGGCCCATAACCTATTAAACACTTAGTATGAAGTTTGGAACGCACTGTTCTTATTTAACAGAACGCACACGGTAAAAGTCCGACATGAGTGTTACATGACGCCAACTACACAGGCACAAAGAAGGGCTTTAATAAATGTATTCGTGCGCCACACTATTGTGCACTCATACTGTTGGTTATGAGGTTAGGCCTAAACAAGAATGATATTTTAAACATGTTTTGACAGTAAGCAAACAAATGTAACACATCTTAAAAGATTATTTTATCATACACTCACTCCTGGGTCAAACGACTAATTTAACCTGGTAGATATTACATATTATCAAATCCGTCATCCCGTCTTCGTCGAGCTGGTGTGAATGAAGGAACCACCATCTTGAAACGTAGTTGTGGTCGGATGTAGACCTCTACGGAGCTCGCATAGAGAGCAGATATAAAATATAAATATAATACTTGACAAGATTACCCCTATATATATATATATATATATATATATATATATTAATCTAGATTATCACAAACCAAGGAAAGGGAGTGGAGGGGGGAGAGGGATTTTAATAAAATGCTAGAGCCCTCCAGAAATATGTTAGGTTGGCGACTGGTGGCGAATGCGCCAGTGCGCGCTTCAATTGTTTTAGAGTTATGGAGCTGGTCTTTTTTGACGTAGGCTGATGATCATAATATGGTACTGTTTGTTTTAGTTGGAAGCGAATATCTTCAGAGAACCTGGCTAGCGAGACGTGCGGACAATTAAGTCAAAAGCAGTACAACAAACACTAGAAAATGTTGTTTTTTTTCGTAAAAGGTTGCTCTGTGGGATTATGTTGAGGAGACTATAGAATGTATGTTGCATAAGGGCCATCGGAGGAAGGAATTTACAAAACGAAACATGTAGATTAAAAGTTGGTTTCATTTTTTTAATAATTAAAGTCCTCAGAGCAATTTTTTGAGCCTTAAGAAATATCAGAATATTATTTTAGAATCACCAGTCACAATGCAAATGCGGGAAAAAAAAAGTTCCTTAATGAACACCCAGTGGACTGATGAAAGAAATAGGTTCAGTGTTTCTTCAGCTAAATCTATTTTCTTAGTACAATGCAATATAAAAAATATGATTTGCCAAGAATTACAGGCTTTTGTTTAAAAAAATAATAGTTTACTAAGTGAAATTTCCAGTTCTGAAAAGTACGAATGTTTTAATAAATATAGTTTTAGTTAAATATTATTTACTAAACAAGTTTTTGGTATGTGCCTACAAAATAAATAATTCCTATCATAATGTAATAATAAGTATTAATAATTAATTAGCATTATAAACAATGATACTAGTATTACAACAATACCCTGAACAAAATCAATATTACAACAAATTAATCTAATTAATGTTTAACAATAATAATTAGTGTTAGAGTGTAAAGTAATTTAAAAAATAGAGTTGTAAGTGTCTGTCTGGTATATGTTTCATTTATATAATTTTGTAATGTTATAAAATTCAGTGTTTTATTCAAGTGTTATGATTGCGGGTGTATCCCATTTCGCCACGCACCCAAAAAAAAAAGTTCAACCAAATGTCCTGATTTCTCGTGCTCGATAAATATACGGCAACCCTTTACACACAAAGCATGTTGAAATCATGACTTGCAAATTCATATACATAAACAAATATAATAAATTCCCCCCCCCCTTTGTGAAATTATTTTTTATATTCGCCAGCCAATGATCACGTGCTGTGACAATGCTCCAATGAAATTGTTGTTAGTTGTGACGTCACAATTCCAGTAAATACATTTCTATTCCGAGATTATCTTCATCACTAGTTGTTGAGCTTCTAAGCTAGTCATACTGGAGTTCTTTGTTGCATTACACACAACAGTGAATAATTTTAAACGCCTACATATTATTGTTTAATTTAGCTCAGAGTAACTTGTGTTTCAACTAAATTTTAATAAGGTATGGAATTTTTTAAATCAAGTTATATTCGCTATTAAACATCTAATTGTATAGATTATCTTTGAAATAATTGTTTAGTTTAGTTATTTCTTTGGAATTTTAACATTTAATACAATGATAATATAATTTGATAAAATAACAATATTGATTTACATTCCCATTCATGTTTTAAAACCATTTCTAGTCGAATCTAGCTTAAATGAATATAGTTGCTAAATTTTTGAAATGATTTCTTTTTCTCTTCAACATAATATGACTTTGAATCTGTTTTCTACGTTTGTTTATAAATTATTATTTTTTAGATGCGGTTTAGGTGTTTAAATAAATAATAAAGTAATATAATTGTGGAATATTTAAATATTAATTTTCGTGTTTATGAGCCCATTTCACGGTGGCTTAGCCAGCTGGGAAATCAGATATGAGATAACCATCACTCAAACCAGAAAGCTTACACATAAAATGTTGTTTTATTTACTATTCATTTGAATACAACGAATTTGGGATCCGCTCAAGAGTTTTTTTTAAAATTTGTAATATTTTTTAAAATATTGTAAAATGGTTTCACTGGTTTTCTTAATTTCACTATTTTTGAAATAGAAGCAATACAGAAAACGACGCAGCGTCTGATTCAAGATGTATTATACTTTGACTTTCTCTCGAATGGACATTATAATCACCTTTTAGGCATTGATAAATTGGTTTTTGCCGTCAATATTGATAGTATTTTTCTTTATCTGTTTTATTTTATAAATTCTTATTAGTATTTATAAAAAGTGACAGCTGCCAACTTCATTATTTAACGTATGAATACGTGGAAGTAGATCTAATAACTTTTCCTAGCTATCAGTTATGTCAATTTAAAAAATAAACGAGATTTCAATATTTGTGTTTTTATAATAATTGTTGGGGTCAATCTGTATATATTAATGGGTATTGATTAAAACTGTGTATTTCATAAAATAACAAGTAGAAAGAGACTACGGGATTAACAGTGCTATACGGTAGTTAAAAATAAATAAAAGGGTATTAAGGGGCTAATCCATAAATAATCGCTTTTTACAGACGAATCTTCCATAGAGATTCCTAGATTTAACTAAAAATTAAATTATATAGCAGCTCGTCTTTACTATGCTACCTATTATCGAAGAGTAAAATTAAATGTAGGCAGTAAATTTAAAACAATAAAGTTATAATGGCTTTTAAATATTGATTTTAATAACATATCCCATTATATCTTTGCATTAATGTAAGTTGTAGGCCTATGGACTATTGCAGCCAGGCGGTAAAAAGCCAAAATGGGTCATAGTTTAATGTTTATGTGTGGTTAGGTCTAGGCCTAAGGTGTGTTTTTTTATCACAAAAGGATCATAAATTTATCCGAGGCTGATAATTAGAAGTTGACCTAGTTATCATGAAATGAATAAACTACACAAACAACTAATTCTAAAGAAGTCCTTATAATTATTATGCTTAAACACTTTAACTAAAGTGCCAAGTATTCACTTCAAATAATAAGATGCATTTGATTATTATTTAACACCACACATTCTTATTTTTAACCACCCAAAACACCCTCTCGTTCATTTTATTGTTAAATGGGTAGTCATACTTACTTAGTGGGGCTAAGCCATGTAAATGCTTATTGTTTTGACATGTAGCTGTGAGAATATTAAGTTTAAGCGCTATTTCTGGGAGATATTGAACGCTTTTATCAACTTTAAAAGGCCTGTTTTATTTACTAGTACCTTCACACAAGATATTTGAATCATGCTTAAACGTGAGAAGAATCTTTTCAACACTTAACACAATTAACAAAATTAACAATAGCTTGTAGTTCAAGCCGAGTACCGTATAGCTACGAGGAAGATTTTCTTTATATAACCTCAACTCGTACAAATACAATAAATACTAAAACACCTTGCGATAGACGTACAATCTAAACGTTCACTTTCTGATTTGGCAAACTCGAAAACCGTTATAATGTAAGCCTAAGAAAGGAAAAGTAGAGAATATTAGTTGACTATTTGAAGTGTTGTTTTTTTAGACAGTCTTATAAGACATATTTTTTTAGTTACAAAATTAAGTTATTTAGAATAAAATAAATATAAGGATACGTGTACATTATAAACTGTTGAAGCTATGTTTTGTTAATAGTATATGTTACACTTGTTCCAGTATTAACATGAATGAGTAGTCCTATATGGAGAATAGAGCATTGGGTCATAGAGCATACATATTACAAAAACATTTGTTTCTTATACTAATTTATTTTCCCGTGTGAGATATTATTATTTGAATACATATTTTTCGACTAAAATATGTTGTGTGTGTTGAATATATTAACTTAGTGTTATATTCTAGACAATCACTAGACTACATTATACATGAGACAAGGGTGGAAAACTGATGTTTTATTTTACTCGTATACTCGGTAGCGAATACCGTTCAACTTCACTTTCCTGAATGACATCTGTCCACACCCTCTGTGACCTTCACAGCTAAGTCGTATGACCCAGTGTAGCCAATCACTCCACAACACATTTCCTCACATTCATAACACTCCTCCCCCCTTAGCCTGAACACAACCCGTCCCCTAACCAATGGAAGAAAACTTGTCATTACTTGAACTAAACTCCCTGAGAAAAAAAAAACACGTTCTAAACATTTCTTCTATTCGAAAGTTGAGCCTTGCAGGTTGCTTAATTACGCGGCCACTCCTAGTAGAGGTCAATCGACCTGGCGTACCTCTTGAGGCTGACTTCATTGATGGGCTGCCTCATATCTTGGGGTAGGTCCAAAGGCTTACTCCTGGGTGAGATTCTTTCATGGGGAGGGCTGGTTCTCTTCTCTTGAGTGGGTGACTCAAACTGACTCCTGGGCGAAGTGGACGGTGCTGATAGCAATGGGGATTCAGATGGCTCAACTGCTATTGACCTCCTAGATGGTCTCGGATTTGAGCTTGGAGTATAGCTACCATTAATTGTGTTCATATTTGTCTATTTATTTCCTCCCCCACTGGCCTCATCTGATCCGCATGGCGGAAATAGGTGGTTTTGTTTTCTGGGCTTCTATAGGAACGGAAAGCGACGTTTGACCCTTCCTCAAAAATTCTTGGAACATCCACAGGATCCTTCGAACACCACTGAAGGCCTAGTGGACCTACGGGCTTTACTAAATCTATACGACTCCTTAGTGTACGTCCCAAAAAGAAAGATGCAGGCGATACTCCAGTGATGGAGTGGGGAGTCCTCCTATAGGCTATCAGGAATTGAGTTATAGCATCACTAATATTGCTTCCACTCAGTGTGGCTGTTTGAAAGAGGCTTTAAAAGTATGCACTCCCCTCTCCACTAAATCATTGGAAGCGGGATAATATGGTACAATCAATTTTTGTTTGATTCCTAATTCGGAACAGAAGTTTGAGAATTCTGAGCTAGTAAATTGAGGGCCGTTATCTAATACAATGACGTGGGGAAGACCAATATTTGTAAAATTTGCTCATCAACTTAATTGTTGTTGTAAAAGTTAGATTGTTTACAGGGTGAACATCAACCCACCTGCTGAAAGCATCAACAATAATAAGAAATACATGCCTTTGAGAGGGCCTGCATAATCTATATGGAGCCTTTCCATGGGTGATGAGGGGCATTGCCACTGGTGGTAGGATATCTTGGTTGGGTTGTTTTTCATCTGTTGGCAAGAAAAACAGTTTGAAATCATTTTCTCAATATCCAAATCAATTTTAGGCTACCACACATAACTTCGTGTCAATGCTTTACTTTTAACCACTCCCATGTGCCCCTCGCGTAGCTCTTCTAATACTCTGGATCTTAGTCATGTGGTCATGTACACCCACTGGCCCCAGAAAAGACAATCAATCATGGAACAATGAATATTCATGCTGCGGGTGTCCCCAACTACTCATGGGTTTTAAGAAAAAAACAGTTTTGAGTTATTGGATGAGTTCCGCAGCTTCCTTTTCCTTGTTCAAGCTTCAAATTATTTCATTTACAGTAACTGTTAGTATATCGATTTGGGCTAAACTAAAAACTTCTAGATCCCTGTCAAAATCATCTGCTTGGTCTTGCAGAGGTAGACGTGACAAACAGTCTGCGTCCCAGTGTTCCGCACCTGGACGATACTGAATGATTGAAGAAATATAGCATACCTCTGGAGTCGTAGAGCAGACAGAACCGGAAGACACTTTGATGATCCAAAGATGGAGAATAACGGACGATGGTTATTAAGATGAGTCGATGGTCAAAGAGATAGGCAAAAAAACTTTTTTACACCAAATATAATGGTACATGCTTCCTTTTCTACTTGACTCCACTTTTGCTCCCCCGGGCTCAAGGTCCGACTAGCAAAGTCGATTGGCCTTTCTGTGCCATCACTCATGCGATGGGACAATATTTCCCCTAATCCGTAAGGGCTGGCATCAGTAAGAAGGATAATTTTTTTCTTGGGGTCGAAGTGGGTAAGTACCCTGTCAGATGCCATTGTTTCCTTAATTTGTTCAAAAGATTTGACACAAACTTCATTTGAATTAAAATCTACCCCCGATTTAAAAGATTGTAAAGGGTGTGTACTGAGGTCTGGTACAAACTTACCCTAGAAATTGACTGCCCCCCCAAAAGCGATTTTAGTTCGGTTACTGAAGTTGGTGGCTTTATTTTCAAAATATCTTCCACCTTTTCAGGGCATTTGTGAATACCCTCCTTGCGTATGATAAATCCACGGTATTTAAGGGAGGGTTTTAGGAAAGTACACTTGTCCACATTAACTCTGATGTTATAATCTTCCAGCCTCTGAAACACCGACTTGAGCAACTGATAATGTTGATCTTAGGTTTAAGAGCTAACACAGATATCGTCATAAAAAAACTTGAACTCCTTTAATATCTTTCAAAATCCCCTCAATTGTTCTCTGCCATATGGCAGGAGCAGTAGTAATGCAAATGGAAGTCTATTATACTGATAGAGCCCCTTAATAGTGTTAATTGTTAAGTACTTGCGATCAGACTCCTTAACTTCAATATGATTGAAAGCCTGGCTAATATCAAGCTTAGAATAAAATGAACAATTTCCTATATTTGCAAGAATACCTTTGGTGTTCGGAATGGGGTAGTCCTCGATGATGAGTTGAATTCGTAAATAGAAAATTATTAAACAAACAAACTCAAGTAAGTTTGTTTGTTTAGTAATTTTCTCTTTACGAATTCATAATCGTTTAACGGTAATTCACAAGACTTCTTTTATAACTTTAAGTCTTAATTTATCTTCATGCGTCTTTAGTTTCGTTTGCAGTATGTATGAGTATGGTATCATTGTACCGAAACATGTCGGAATGAAGTAATCCAGCATCTTTCCAGTGCTGGATATCATAAAGGAGTAATGGTACAGGGAAACAAATAAGACTTAGATTATTCCACATCACTTAATTACTTCATTATATTTGTTTGGCAGATGTTAACCTTGAAATTTTATTATTTTATTTCACAACATATTTGGACTTAAAGCATTGTTTTGTACCATAATCTATTGTATCTTAAAAGTTTTTGCAATAACATTTTTAACATGTAAACATATATTTTAGGTTTTTCATCAACTCGTGTATGATCTAGTTGATGATGCATTATTAATTGTGTATAAATATTCATATCTGACAATATGTTTTTAACCAGGAGTAAATTCAAATTATACATTTTGACTTGTAATTTCATTTAACACATCTACCAACTTAACAACTGTTTAGTCTATGATTTAATTTTCTTATACATATTTCTAGAGCAATCTATTTAAGTCTTGTCCTTTAATTATAACCACTCCTTACTTTCAACCATTTTTTAGAATGTTTTCTAAAATGTTACTATCATATAAACTTTCTCATCTAGTCCATTATTGAATATTTAGTAATCAGTAAAATATCTTTAAATGACTTTCTACTCAAAAAACAAGTATCGAGTGTTATTTTTCATGTAAAATACCCTAAGAAACCCATTTGGAACCAAATCATTAAAGCCACTTAAAAAATATTTAAAGGTTTTAAAATATCACTAAACTACCTATAAATTAATTTTATTCAAAAACCAAGTATTCAATGCTATTGGTAATGAAACACTCCCAATATATCCATTTGAAACCAAATTGCTAATGCTATTCTAAAATATTTCAAGTTTTTGAAAAATCAGTTGTAAGTAAAATACCCATAAACGACTTTTTATTCAAAACACAAATATACAGTTTTATTTGTCATGTAAAGAACTCCCAAGATACCAATTTGGAGCCAAATCGCTATTGCCCTTTTAAGAATATTTTACCAGCCTTAGGCCGCATGGTCTAACGTGCTGTCTCGTGTTGTAATAAACAGCCGAGGACTGGGAGACCAGGGTTAGATTCCGGTCGGGTGCTCGGAGAGGTTTTTCCTGAGAATAGTTTTCCACTTTCTCTTTCTCTCTCCACGCAAATGCGGGTGCACTTCCTATACATTACACCTACCTCATCTCAAACCCATTAGCGTAAACTAGTATATAGGTGTAAAGCCCGAATGGGTAGTAAGACGCGGTGGGAAACAAACTGTGAGGGTGATGTTTTGGTTGTCTCTATACTGTTATTACAACCTCACCTAAGGAGGCTAAAACATGCTTATGAAATGATAAAACATTATTGAGGACTCGTTACAAATATTAGCATTGTTACAACATGTTCATTGAAGGGTGGTAGTTCAAGAGAAATTCACGTGCAACAATAGTAAAAATAGCACTATTACAATTTTAAAATAAGAATTAAGTTTGATAAATTTATTTTGTGTTTATTAACTATATTGAAAATAATTATTATTGGGACAGGAACTACTTGGTAGCTGGTGAATCATACTAAGCCTATTTCATTTTTATGATTTTCAAAAGTATTTTCTAATGGATTGGTTGATGTCCCAAATAAAACTATTATAGAGTTTTAATATATATTTAAAGATATTATGTTTTAATTGGGCTTTGATTTCTCATCATGTCTTAGTAGCTGTTCATGTTGTACGCATGCATTCCTTAATTATGCTAATAGAATAGTAATAAGGATAGTAGATTTTAGGAGGAAATGTACCCTGATTTAAGTGTAGAAAGAGTGGGTAACCATTTAGGAAAAAATATCCTCGCCCACTTCGATACACCCGATCGGGATTCGAACTCCAATATTCCCATCACTGGCAATCCAGTCTAACACGAGTATAATATTAACATATTCTCATTAAATAGGACATTTTCATCAAGTTTTTGTCACTGCGTCTTACTATCCGTTCGGGTTATACGCATCTGAGCTATAAATAAGTCGTATGTGTTAGGTATGAGGAAGTTACTTGAAAGTGCACCTTCATTTGCATGGAGGGTGAGTGGAAAGCCACTTGTAAAAAGCAACACCCTCAGCTCACCCGACTGGGATTCAAACTCCGATTTACCTCTTCCCGGCAATCCAACCTATTGTGAGAGTGACACCTTAGACCATCCAATCACTGAAGCTGTTTTGATGGTTGTGGTGTTCTTTCTTACCCATACCGGAGGGCACGTGGATTAAATATAAAGTTCATATAGTCTGGTTTACTGGTGGCGGGAAGGTCAAGATTTACATAATGTTTGGGTATACTGAGAGTGGTTCTTTATAAATAGTTTTCCACTATCCTTCCACGCAATTACGAATACCTTTCCTCTAAACTCTACCTTATTCATCACTGCCACATTAGCGTGGTTATAGAACAGCTAGGCCGGAAGGGTAGTGAGATGCGGGCCAAAATAAAAGTGTGTTAATTACAGTTCACCCACTCCTTCCTCTACTTATTCTGGATACAGGGCATTTTCATTTAGTACCGCGTCTTAATACCCGTTCGGTTTATACGTCAACAGCGCTGTACATTTTGGCGAGTGTGTTTTTGCCCCTTTATCATATTTTAGTCCAGGTTCGACTGGCTACCGGTTTGTTCTTGGTCACTTAGTTCGGTAATCAACCACAGTAACACATTTTCACTTCTGGCCGGTCTGGGAAGTGTATTGTATTGTCACACAATAAACTAAAGAAGGAAAAAAAGTTCAAGTTTGAGGAAGTTTGAATGACTACCGACTACTCACCCCTCTCCCCATTTACCTCCTACAAAACTGCCTTAGTGAAAGAGCCTTAAGATCTGTCAGTAAGATAGTGGGGTAGAAATAAAACCCTGTTTTGAGGAGCGGCAGAGGTTCTACCTCCTTGGGGGGGGGGGGGGGGGGTGGCG
>CABFVX010001336.1:86666-131436 GCA_902151425.1 Timema shepardi | reverse complement strand
CCCCCCCCCCCCACAATGAAGCAGACGATAAAATTGAGCATCACGCTTTGGTCCTAGGCAATGACTATGTTTATGTCCATCCATTATAAAATAGAGATCACTGATAGGTGGTCATAATAACCTAAACGCTATCTTTCCCTCAAAAGCAAAGCTATCTTGCGGTAGAAACTAACTTTGCGTCGAATGGTCATAATAGCCCTGCTGCAGTAGTGCAAGGAGCTTTTTATTTAGATTTACTCAGAATTTCAGTCAAAGGTTTTTTGGGTTATTTATGTACTGGTTTAGATTATTACCAAAGTATCGTTCTTTTTTTTATCTTAATAATGGTGTAATTTGATTTCTTAATGTTTCATACTTAATAACTAACAGTGTATTATTAGGTGATAGCTTCATCTTATTATTTAATAAGTTTCTTCTATATTATATTAATCGTAGTATTGCATTTGCCAAGCTTTCCTAGTTGTAAATTGTTTGCATATAATTATTATAGTGATTTATATTTATTATTGTGGCTCGGTTTATACAATGTTTCAAGTATGTGGTGAGTCTAGTGTAGTCGTAGTCAACCTTGGTATAATCATTGTCTATTATGTCATATTTGAGTAAAGTTCCTAAAAGATCACAGTCAGTGTGGTATTTGCCTATGTTTCTAGTTTTATTGGGATTAATTTTCAGAAAATCACTCATAGACTTAATGTTTCTTTTCATGACAAGAAACATTAATATATTCTTTTGTGATGGGAAATCTACTAATTACTTGCACAGCTCGCCTTTGTCTCGCATACCTCACGCAAACGAATTAATAAGCAACAGTGTCACGTCTATAGACTTATTTGACAGCATACAGATTGTCTTCAAAAACAAACTATTAAACTATTTTCGAAAACCATACTAAATTGTTATTTTATGTTTCATTTTAAATATTTATTAGTTAAGATGCCATTGCAGGTCTTTATCCATCCAGCGAACTACTATAATTGGAAGTTGGCTTCCTAGCCAATAACTGTTGTAGTTCCTTCAAATGAAATAAATAGTTAAATACGGTATGTATTGATATATTTTGATGTTACAAATTTGATATTAAGCGTGTTCGAGATAAAATGATTAATTAAAGTATTCGAGCCTGCAGTGTTACGGGTTGGTAGAAGCGTACCAGTATTACAAATGTATAGCCCATAGCTTTCTATAGTTGTAATAAACTTTTGATAGAGATTAGTAATACTCATAGCTTACTTACTCAATGACACTAGAAACTCGAGAGTTCATTGTCGAACTAACAAAAGTTATTTACCTAGTACATATCTCTTTCTCGAGCTAGTTCTATCCAGTCCACCTCATTACACCCTATCTATATCTTGAGCTAGTTCAATCAAGTCCACCTCATTACACCCTATCCCTATCTTGAGATAGTTATATCCAGTTCACCTCATTACACCCTATCTCTAATATGAGCCAGTTCTATCGAGTCCACCTCATTACACCCTATCTCTATCTTGAGATGGTTCTATACAACCCACCTCATTACACCCTATCTATATCTTGAGCTAGTTCAATCAAGCCCACCTCATTACACCCTATCTCTAATATGAGCCAATTCTATCGAGTCCACCTCATTACACCCTATCTCTATCTTGAGATGGTTCTATACAACCTACCTCATTACACCCTATTTCTTTCAGGTACATTCTAATGTTATCTTCCCATCTGGATCTAGGTCTTCCAATTGTGTTTGCAAGTGAACAAGGTTCTAAAAATCTTTAATTCACCCTGCAAATCCTGCCCGCCTTAATCTTTGAGACGTGATTATCTTAACAAGGTCTTGTGAGTAGTACAGGGTATGTACCTTATCAATATGTAACCTCCTCCCCTCCCCAGTAGCCTTGTCCCTTTTTGGATCAAATATCTTTCTAAGCACCTTGTGTTTAAACAGCCTGAATTTGTTTTCGTCATTTAAGGTAAGAGACCACGTTTCACACCCATGGCGAACAACAGGTAAAATTATTGTTTTATTTATTATGACCAGTAAAATTATTATTTTGTACATATCTTGAAAGCAGGCAAGATGTCAACACCTTACTGATCAAGTAATACCATGCATTTCCCAAATATATTATTTTCCTAATTTTCAATCGAATATCATTATTGCTAGTTAAAAATTGTTCCTAATTATTTAGACTCATTAGCCCTGTCTAATTATATATGATTGCCTGCAATAATCTTTTAAGTTATCGTCCACAATATGTGTTCTCTGTGTGATCATATTCTTAGTCTTTTTTAGCGTTCACCTCTTAACCAATTTCCTTACTAGCCTCTAGTAAAATGTCTGCATCCCTTGCGACAGCTCCCTTTACTGTTGTCCAACAAAGCTAAATCACCTGCGTGTCCTAATAGCTGCATTGTACTTTTTGTCAACCCTTCCATACTCGCCTGCTTTACCCTAATACATACATGACAAACACATTTTGTACTGCGGGCCACAAAATAAAGTTTGCATAATTCTAATGGCTTAGGGCCGCATTTAGAAGTAAAACAAGATTTCTTTTTAGGACTATTTTAAATACACATTGTTGTCTGATACCCATAGTATTGTGTTAACAAACGTAAATCTACATAATGTACTTAGAATTAAAAATATTCCAAAACAAACATTTTGTTTGTAATAAGTGATTGAATAATATATTATTATATTCGTAAATAATCAAACATCAAAAAGAGAAAATAAAAAAGAAACATAACAAAATCATAATAAATACTGTATTACTTTTAGTGAAGCCCTGTTATCATTTTACAGATAGCTAACCATCAAAATTAGTTATGTCTTAAGCTGAGGTAGTTTTTAAAATTGAAGTTAGATGCTGATCAGTTAATCTTGACCTTTCTAGAGTTTTGTTATTTTTCAAATAAATGTTCACATAAATATGTTTACCCGAACATGGCTAGTATACACGTAGCAGATAAATAGTTGTAAGACATGGGATTCCAACGTAGTCTTCACCTCGATACAAAAATATTATAGCTCCCATTTCTCTTGAAAACTAAGATTTTCTTCTTCATAAGCTATTTTTGTATTCTTACTGGTACTAGACTTTGACATCATGTTTATCATATTATAACGGCTTAACTAAAGACAAATAGAACCCAAAACTCACTACAATTTCTCCTCACATACGCTGACTGTACAACAGACTGGTTTTGTCACTGTGGTCCGATATCAAAAGTAACACTGACTGAGATATCGGTGTAGTGATAACTGCTCACTCTTGATTATGAAGCCGCGACTGTGGCAATGGCAACATATCAGTAGGTGGTAGTATGTTGGTCGAATATACGAATATACGTTCAGTAGCAGACACAGGGTTGGATTTCATAACCTTTGTTTAATGCTTTCACGTTTTTATAAACAATATATGTTACAGAGCTGATACTTGACTACTTGTGGCAAATACCTTATCTGTATAAGGAGTTACGGCAACCGCTGTAATGAGTCATAGAAATTTCATTACAATAACATCACGTGGGTAGGATTTCTTAATAGTTATCCAAACTGTGAACGCCTCTGAATGAAGTGTAACACGTACAGCCACAGAGGAAAGTCATCAGTCCAAGATACCAGTGACAAATGTTTATTTTATTTTCTATCATTTTTATTTTTCATATTTTCAACAGTTAGAGGGTGGGCATGTGGCCCATTTGTTTGACAGCCTGCCTTACTAGGATATTCTATGGCTAGATTAAAAAATTACGGGGAAAGTGTATCTCCTTGTTTCAACCCATTATGTATTTCAAAAGAATCTGAAAGGTGATTCCAAGCATTACCCTGCCACAATCATCTGTCAAACATACCTAAATTAGCTTGATAAGTTTTTAGGCATACAAAACCTACCTAAAAATCTCATATAATTCATCTCTTTTAACTGATTCGTAGACCTTTTTAAAATCTATGTAGAGCTATAACTAATGAACCGTCACAACATTTTGTCTAATATTTGCCGAATAGTAAAAATCTGAACAGATTTAATAAATGGTTGGTCCAAGAATAATGAAAAGAAACACACGATTTAGATCAGCAATCTCACTTACTAGCCCACGTTGCTTGTTGTCGGAAATATTGGCCAACATTTTTGAATAACCCATTTTAAATGGATCACGGGAAACCTGTTTTCCCTGCTGGGAAACACATATAATCATTATTATAGCATTTTATAATAATTAAAACAAGTATTTGTGGACATGCGGGTTCAATGTCACGCTCTTTTGGTTTGGTTTGTTAGTAAAGGTGATGTAAGGATTTTAATTATGGCCAGGGTTAGTTTATCCTAATATCCCTACATACAAATAAGGGTACATTCCCTATAAATTTGACCTATTCTACTGGTGTTGTTAAATATTGATAGATTGGGCTGGTAGTAAGACACAGTGAAACAAAAACTCGAAAACTAGGATTTGAACACTTTTAAGTTATCAAAGGGTCGTGATGGCGGCAGATAGAAAAGTTGTAGTCATAAACTACAAAATGTTGGAAATCGCTATAGTAAAGTCCTATTTTTTAATCTAAAAATACACGATATGAACGATATAGCTGTAAATCTAAATAAATATATCTAACTCAATTGGATATTTAGCTCAGATCCTGGTAAGCTTAAATAAATAATAATTCAAGTTATTTTCTTATGCACTAAAAAAGCCTTGTAGCTTGAAAAATCCATGATCAACAAATACATTTTAAAATACAGTTGCCCAAAAGTTCGGTTCAAGGCTTGATTATCGCCCCAAATTTTAAAATTTTCCTGGGAGCCTCCTTCCCCCCTCCTCCCAGCCTTGTTCTTAATATTGCCCATTGCCCTTGTACTCTTCTTTACCATTTGAGATATTTTCTAATTTTGAAATGTTTAGAGTTGGGAAAAACACGGGTTCACCCCCTAAAATATATTTCGTGCAACGCCCCTGAATACGAGTAACTTTTATCGCTATAAATAATTCTAAGAAATAGGTACGTATGATTATTTTATTAATAATATGGTCGAGTTATCTAAGAAAACTTAATAGTGACTTTTTCTTGAAACACTTTGTAATGTAATTTAGATTTGTCAACTTTGGTTTAAAATTTACTCATTCTTGAACTACGGCTAATAACAATATTTAGATCACCTCAAGATAACTAATTTAATATTTTCTATCTATCGGTTTTAATGTTGATAGTGAAGGTGTAGCACAGAGTGTAGGAAAACACTGTATATTGTCTTCTTTGCGAATGGTGTTGGCTGTAGTGTGCTTTTCCTCACTTTTCGTCACGTGACAAAACCGAGGTTATAAATATAACTGTATCACTAATACTGATTCTCTTTTCCACAGTAGAATCTGACTTGGAAAGAATTTAGCGTAGGTTCAGAATGCCGGAGACTTCGTCAATATACATCACAAATGGATATCAAAATGGACACATGGAGCCAGAAGTCGGAGAAGAAGAAGATTCTTTTCTATTCACTTCCGAATCGGTGGGAGAAGGCCACCCAGGTGAGCGTAATATTTCATTTTTATGTTAGTTAACTTATTGAACGTATAAGAAAATGGCATAGTATGACGCGCACGCCATGTGCGCAACTAAACAATATTCCTAATGGAATATTGCCAAAAATAAACGATTTGGCTTACTTTCTTTAGATTCCAAAAATAATTTGAAGCTTAATCAAGAATCGTGGCTTTTTAGCACGAATAAATTTTTCTATCTTTATTGGTGGAAACTCGTTCTGTATATTTCCTTGCACCATGTTAGTCTCAATAATTTGGCCCGGAGCTGATTGAAATACTAGTATTGTATCATGTATGTTGCTACATGTGATACATTCTTTTGTTAGTAAGCACTATTCATGTTTGAAACAGTAATTTAACTGTAAATATGCTTTTTCACAAAATGTTTCAATTTATTAGCGAACTTCTAGTTGATGAGTGATTTTAATGCCTTAAGTTTATGGTTGTATTTTGGATTTATTAACTTTTTGAATTCACTTACTCCCCATGATATTCTCTATCAGCCAATTATAACGGCAATGACCTTGCTACATGGTACCGCGTTTTTAACTGCACCATTTTATTATTTGTGTCAATTGTTTTTCAAATTTAACTTTTGTCAATAAATAATGTGATTCTTTAACAAATGGGAGAAATAGATTGAATAATGAACTTGTTGAAATAACCAACTTCTTAATTTGATTAAACTTGACTGCTTTAGCAACTAACTTAGTTTAAAATGGTGGTAAACATAAAAGTTCAAAGCTCTGTCGGATGAAAAGATAATTATTTGCCAATCAAACCCATTAAGTATGTCGACAAGACATGGCTTTGGTTCTTGGAAGAGAGTGAGATGGGTGTATCAGCTGTATCTTTGCCGACAATTCTGACATCTACATTTGTTCATGTGATTGATTACCAATCCACCTCCAAGGATACATATCGAAGCGAGCATAAGTAGATGTATACAGCCTATTCTAACTTAGAATAGTAAAGATATTTTGTTAATGTATTATTTTTGGCAATAGCCAAATATATTTCAAGGGCTGAAATAAAACCAGAAAGGCAATGCTAATATAAAAAAGAATTTAAAAAAAATTCCTCGAAACAAATACTTTATGTAAAACACTTCCAGATATTTATTAATTTCATGCGAGACAGGTAAATACAGTATGTTAAATTATTAACCCAATCTAAGTCTATATAAAATTATAACACTCATCCAGGTGCTGGTGCTATATAACAGTTTCATATTAGGCTTATTTATATATTTTTATGATGCAACATTTCATTATTTTATTGCGATTAATGCCTAGGTCTCCACCGTGGTTCGGATTCCACGTTAAACTGTAGGTCCTTCATTTCATCTCACAATCACCCTACCATTACACATTAGCTTAGGTGCGTTTAACCCGAACGGGTAGTAAGACGCGGTGATAGTAATAATATTGCGATTAATTATTATAAAAAAAAATTAATACAGGTTGTTTATTTTTTCTGACGAAACCTAAGAACCATCCATAACTTTATATTGTATTCTTAAAAAACCAGACTCACAAAATTACACTCGCAAACATGCAGGAAATCCAATGATATTAAATTCATTGGATTTCCTGCATGTTATTATGATATTAAATTCATAAATATTGAAATACTTTATGAAAAATTTTAAACCAAACTTGCCTAACTATGGCAAATATCTGTAGAATTGACATATTATAGCGCTGTTAAACTTCTGCAGTGAAAACACATCACTTATCAACAGCAGACAATATTCTTGTAAATGCTTAACTAATAATTTTGCGTCCAGAAAACTCACACAAGGTAACTACTCACTACTCGGCAGACTTTGATCCAACCTTGCTATTCTTCTATTCACTAATAAATTAGAATCTCAATATTTACAAACTAAACAATTCAACTTTTGCAGTACCTATAAGATTACAT
This sequence comes from Timema shepardi, assembly GCA_902151425.1. Classification (NCBI taxonomy): domain Eukaryota; kingdom Metazoa; phylum Arthropoda; class Insecta; order Phasmatodea; family Timematidae; genus Timema; species Timema shepardi. The sequence continues at coordinate 123,981 of CABFVX010001336.1, read as the reverse complement.
AATATTGCAAGGAATCAAGCGCTGATCTAATATGGTTACGTTTGCACTTAGGTTTTATTGATTTGTCTAAATGTTATAAAAATAAAAGGATTTGAAATAAATTTAGTAAGCATTGGCTATAATATATGCTTATCATTAAATTCACATCTCCTTGCAAGTATAATGATAGTATTAAACTTTTAATTATTTGATATCTTATGGGAAATTGAATTTATTAAATAAGTGGCCCATTAAGCTGGGTGTACACGAGTCAAGACCATTAAGCTGGGTATACACGAGTCAAGACCATTAAGCTGGGTATACACGAGTCAAGACCATTAAGCTGGGTATACACGAGTCAAGAAAATGGTCCAGGTTTCATGTGCTCGAAACTGGTCAAGTAAACTAATTGAGACATGCGTTTATAAGTGTTGCTCAGGAGTCTTCAATTTCTTGCTTGTTTTCAGTTTATAGATGTAAGCTCTAGTGTAAGGCATTAGTGTGGAATTTGCTTTGCAAAGAACTGTGTACTATTTTAAGAATCGTCAACAGAAGAGAGGTGTGGGTGAGGAGTTGGATAAGAAGTAATGCTTTGGGATCATTTAGTATGCTTTGTTTGGAGCTTACATATAGTAAAAATGAATGAATTTCTAGTCTCATCGTTGAAACATGACATATTTACACAATATGAGCAGGCTACCTCGTCACTTCAAGAATCTTGACTGGCTGAAAATCTGAAAGTGCTAGATTGTAGAGATGGGAAAAACAGTTATTTTACGATATCAGTGAACACAGTGACTGTGATTTTAAAATATCGGTGATTTATACCAGTGATTTTTCACTGTTAGTATTTAGCTGCTGTCCGAGTAGGCGCGTACAATCGAGTAGGAGTATGGAGTATTTCTGAGTACTGGGTATTTACTATTTACTCGAATAATCCCATGACATTCGGTTGTCGGTTGGAACTTGAAAGGAGAACTAATTACTTGGAAGTTTGGCGGCTTGCAATGGAATTCGATACTTAAAGACTTAACATAAGCTCTTTCTGTCGGCACTGGGCACTGACATTGACATTATTGACATACAGCTACCTAATCTCCGGGTTTCGTGTTGCCTGACTAATGTACAGTCAATACAAAAGTATGCGTTTTAAGAAGTTTAATACAATTGAAAAATAGAGAAATAAAATATGTTATTTAGTATTTTATAGTGAAATGTTATGTAATTTGGGCAAAATTAGTGGTCCAACAAACATTATGTTAAACTTGAATACCAATATTAACTTATTTTACGTACTATGAGAAACTCTTGTAATTGTGTAATTTATTTAGTGATCTATTTCACTACAATTAAAATTTATGTGAGATTAAAAATGAACATAACATAATGGTGATTTGTTTAGAAAACGTTTGGAAAGCAGGTCATATATTATATTATTGTAGTGTTATTTTATTGTAAATACTGTACATATAATAGTAGATGAGCTATACATCTATTAGAAGCAAATAAACCTATAAGATGCTAGAAAATATTTAATCAATTATATAAACACACTTTAGATTATACTATAGGATGATGAGGATCATCAACGCATTGTAAATAATATAATAAGGTTTATTTCTATTTTTTCTATTTTGTTACTTATTTTAATTCATTATTTGCGATTTTGGGGATAGGATCACCGAAAAAAAGAAATGATTTTTTTTCGTAGCCTACTTTTAAAAAGAATCCGAAATGTGATTTGCTTAGTAAGCTTGCTTTTGAATTTTGCTCTTAACAAATGTTTTGTATTGAAAATGCATGTGAAGGAAACATTTAAACTATTAAAGTCATTTTTACGTAGCAATCTTATACTGTTTTTGATAAATGAGCTCTAAGAGATCAAGTGTTTTAAATATAAATAACACGTAAAACATGCCAGTCAATAAGGTCGATTCTCAATTAATTGGTAGAAAATAAAAGATAAAAGAATAACAAAGGTCGTGAATCGAGTATTTATTCGAGTGTCTAGAAAAAGAAGCAATACTAGCTCCGTAGCTCGAGTATTTCGAGTATTGCGAGTATGCGAGTATCTCCGATCACTGATATCTCAATCACCGATACTTTTGGGATCAAGTAACTGGGAGTATCAGTGATCAAATGGTATCGGTGAAAAAATCACAGTCAGTGATATATCGCCCATCTCTACTAGATTGTATAAACCTGGTCATGAAGTTTACCTTGGTCGTGATCACGCACTTGCACCAGTTTACACAAAGCAAACTGGTAGTCGTGGTAGCGAGCTTGTGAAACCTCGTCAACTTTCTCGACCTCCGGCTTTATTCCCACTAAAAATTTAATTCATACATGAAAGCTTAGGCTAAGTTAGTATAAGAAAGTAAAGGAATGAATATATTACTGACTGCTTTCATGTTATCAATATTTATTTGTCCAAAGTTTTTTAACTGGTTCTTTTGTTTAATTTAGGTGAAATGTGGTACAGATGGTTTATGAAATTATTAATTTACTTTGTGTTTTAACTTTAGCTTAGAACAACACAACAAGCGCGTTAGCCAACTACGCCGCCAAGGCGGGTAATAATCTATAAAACACATTCCTACTCCATATACTTAACAAAATCATCACTAGATTCATTTTATTGTAGTAAATAAGAGGGATTATCATTGCTAACATCTAATTCAGAACCTGAATCTTCTATAAAATTATCGAGCATGTTACTATTCACATTCATATTTATTATATCACACACACTAGCCACAAAATAATGTATGTTGCAGTCGAACATAACCAAACTATCATTATTTAGAAAAATTGATAAAATCATTTAAATAAAACAAATAAGAAAACTATGCTACCAGCGGATTCACAATGAACTAAAGTCGAGAATTGTCTAGGGTACGGGTAAATGTATTAAAAGTAATGGGAAAGTTGCGCTATACCATTACGAGTGCCGTCTGTCAAATGGAAAGATCGCACCTGCATCAAGTACGAGAGTGGACAGGAAAATGTTAACCCTTTCACTAATATTCGTTTATAAACATTCATTGTATTTTGCATTGTTCATACTATTAAGGTTTATAAAATGTTTTCGAATTTCATTCACCAGTTCTAAATACATTTATAAATGGTTAGCAACATGTTCAAATTAGCAGCTTAGAAGTTCAATCCTTCAGTTATTTTTATAAAGATATGTTTATTATCTACATAGTTTAGGTTTTATGAGATCTTTTATAATCTTAAAAATAGGTGACAAGTAAAAAAATACTGCAGTTAATAGATTTTCCTAATTTAGCACCGAAAGGGTTAAGTTTACTTTTGGAGGACCTGATGCAAGATTTGTAGATAATTTCATTCTGTAGCAAACTCTTGTTGAGCAACTCTGCTACATAGTCCTTGAAAGATCTCCCATATTTCTCACTTCCTTCAAACATCTGATATTGATAATGATTCTCAGGCAGACAATAACACATTAATGGTGTGAAGAGATGAAAATATTTCAATAATTGAATCAATTGTTGGTCTTAGGTACCTAATGACATTCAGCCTCTGTTCTAGTTTTTCATCAATTGGTTAAAGTGTGGTCCCTTGTGAAGGCCATGAATTTGGTGATTTAGATAACCATGTTAGGCCATTCCACTAGATATTTATTTGTTCCAGAAGACTGCATTTACTCCCCTGGATAAAACATACAGGTTGTCCTTAACATAATTCCATTCTGATACACTCAAAGATGCTTGGTTTTCCGCCACTTTATTGGCAACAAAAGTTCCATCTTGATGGTGAAGCGATCCATACCAGCACTATTTGAGTCAATCCACATGCATCCACATGAAAGTGTGGTGGATGTTGAGGTTCAGAATGGATTTGGTTTTCTCCATCAGCTGTACTAACAAACACTGCTGCACACAAGAGATATGAGGGATAGACAGCCACTTTATTGCTACCACATTAGATTGTGATCCGATGATACCAATTGAAATGTCACCCAAACAATACACACACTGCAAGTATACACATGCTTCATACGCAGATTGGGATTCTTTTCTGAATCTTCAATCTATGTAGCTCTAGTGCTACTATTGCGGCATGTACAATCACTGTTCTTTCTGTGGTAATTACATTCAAATCTGAAAGCTGCTAGTAAATGAGCTGCCACTCATGAAGAAGTGAAGGGGGAAGAACATCATCTCATTGAAGTTTGACTTATCAAAGCTTCTGCAAAAAGATTGTACATTCTACCATGTTACCATGTTGTAACACCTTTCGTTTTGTAAAGGGTGATTGGTGGGGGTTTTGGAACGCAGATAGGAAATTGTCTGTAGATTGTTATAAGCACAAGGCATGAAATATACCACCTTTGTCCATTGTAATTGGTACACTATCCCTTTCTTTGTCAACTTAATTAATTCTGCTTGTATTCTTAGTGCCTCTTCAAATGTGTTTGCACCACTTATTAGATTACCAACATACATGTTTTGTTGAACCTAAGCAGCAACCGGGTGATCAATTGTTTGATCAAGAGCTAACTGTTTAAGGCATCTTGCAGGCAAGAAGGGAGCTGATTCTGTTCCTTAGGTTACTGTGGTAAGACGATAAATTATTCTAAGTTTGTTTTCTGAGAATTCTCTCCAAAGTATTCTCTGTGGACTTGTATCCCTTGGCCTCACCTTGATTTAACGATAAATTTTTTCGATATATGCTGTAAATACCCCAGGGTGAGTATTTAATCTTGAGGACAAAACAAGATCTTGTAGTCTTGACCATCAAAATGTCATTTAAAAGATTATTGCTGGACTTGAGCACCAAAGACTATACATGTCATTGTGGTTGAGCTAGTTTCCTTGATCACTGCATGGTGTCACACAATAAGTAGGTTTATTAACCTGGTTTCATGATGTTTCAGGTATTTTTACTGTATATCCAAGTTCCTTATACTCCATACAGGCTTTATACTCTTTTTAGGCACATTTTAAGGAGTTTCCAAGCTTGTCAGATAGCTGTTTGATGAAGGCGTAATCTTGCAATGAAACATCCTGTTTGGTCTAGCCGTGTTTTTTCCTTAGAAGTGTGTTTCACATTCCTCTAATTCTGCTGATGGCATTGAATCGGATCAGTATCCATTCCCAAGACTGTTTCTTAGATGACTGGGAGGCCTGGTGCTCTTTACAATTTATCATAGTACCAGGCTTGGGGTTTGGATTTACCATTAAACTATTTTCTTTTGCCAATTGTTTAGCTTTTCGTGCCTTATAATTTGATACACCAAACTCATGTTTAACTTTACTTACGGTTCAACTTTTTGTCAATATTGTCAGTATTCACAATTTTTTCTGTCTTTTTGGAGTTTTGATTTTTTCTTTTAATTAATTAATGAGCTCACTCTCTTCATCTTCACTTTCCTGACTCTTGGAATCTCCAGTATTTATTAATTTTTCTTTTAACAACTGAAGCTATGTTATTAATAATTTTTCTTTTAGAAATCAGTAACTCTCCAAGCATTACCAAACTTTGGTTAAAATATTTTACAGCATCATTATTTTCAAATTATAACTCTTTGTCAGCATTAAAACTACTTTCAAGAAGAGCCGAGGAACTACCACTATCTTCTGAGTTACTGTGTTTTATTAATTTGGATAGCTTATTAAATTAAATGGCTGAGGGCGAAGTAAATTTTTCCTATTTTTTATTGATTTCACACAAAATGACCCTATAGTATTTGATGAATATCTGAACACGCCCACCATAAAAAAATAAGTCTTCCACAACAAGACAGGCAGATATTCTGGCGAACAAGGGACAACTCATAGATAATCTTATCAAGTCACTGCCAAGAATCAAAGAAAGAAGTTTATCAAGCTGAATCTGATGCAGATTGCTTCATTGTGTCAACAGCCATTGATAGAGCAGAGCAAGATCTGTATTGGATTTCCTTGTAGTTGGCCAGAATACTGATATACTTGTTCTTCTTACTTCCAAGACATTCATCTCTGACATAAATATTCTTCTTTCGTCCAGGTTCAAAGCACGAATCCTTGTATAACATTCCTCAACAAAAGGTTGTTCTGAGTGAGATCTGCGATATTCTTGCTCATTGAAAGCTATTGCTATCCTTCAAAAAGATCATGAACTTAGGTCAAGAGTAAAAACCTTTATCAACTGCGGTACTATAGGTACAAAAGTATTGTATTCAAACAACAGGTAAACTGGGCTTTCGTTCTTGCAGCACTTCCACCAACCAGTGATGTAGCTAAACAACACACTGTGTATATTCTCATTAAAGTACAACACTACCACCAACTAGTGATGCGGCTAAACAACACTTTTATTGTGCATACTTGCACCACCAACCAGTGATGCTGCTTAACAACACTTACTGTGCATACTCGCAAGTACAACACTTCCAACCAGCGATGCGGCTAAACAACACACTGTGTATATTCTCATTAAAGTACAACACTTCCACCAACCAGTAATGTGGCTAAACAACACTTATCGTGTATACATTCAAGTACAACACTTAAATGGAAATATGCTTGAGCCAACATTACAGGGGTGGACTAACAGAAATGATCTACTGGTTCCCGTGATTTCCAACAGCCTGCACCATCTGAATGCTTAAAACTAGTGTCCTGTCCTTACAATAGCTAGTGCTCCAACAACCACTGTGAATACAGGAAAGTAGGACTGTGATATTCACCAACATGGGCCACGTGTCTAGGATTGTCTTGTGAAAACAGTACAGAAGCTTTGGATGATATTGAAGATCACATTGATGAGACTATTTAAAAAATAAGCCTTACCTTTAACCTGTGGGGAAAAAGACATCAAAATATGTCATGCATACATGCTTTACCCTTGTGTTTCACTTTGATTTTAATTTTTTGGGGCTAATTTGATTTTGAATTTATTTTCTCCTAGTAAAAAACTTTATAATATTTAAAAAAAATTACTCTCTTAAACATTTTCTTAGCACATTTTTCTACAAGCATTTGCTATCAAAATATATAAAATACCCACATTGACGACATACATGACATCCGTATGGGACAAAAAGTATGGTGCTATTTTGTCCTTTCAGGTTGACCAGATCAAAAAATGGCAATAACATATAAAGTAGATAGTTGGATTTTGAGTAAAACTTTTTTTTTGGTTGGGGGGGGATTCACATAATTTCAATCTGAGGGTTTGAGAGAGTACTTCTAAGAATTTCTTTGCTTGCATGATTTTTTTTTCTGAAATATCTAAAACGACTGGCCCATTCCATTCGCGTTTAGGAAGGTGCAGCAGTCTTAGTCTTGTATGAATTAGGATACTTCCACACTGGAAGCATTTTAAGTCTTGACTGAAACTAGCTCATTGTCTGCCCTGTGCTATTTGTTTACAACTCAAAAATAATCAAATGAGTACTGTACTTATTTTGGCTCAAAACTATGCATAACATAATTTATACACTGCACCAATTATTAAATTTACAAGTTGAGATGCAAACAATAAAATTGATGGGGAATTACAACATACAGCTGGAAAGATATTGGAAAAGCAAACCAACTCTTAGCCCTCCCTAGTAAATTCTACTGGAACTTGACTATCTAAGCTAGTCCCTCCCCCTTCCCAGCTTTGTACCTGATGATTCCCCCTTTGTTAGTAAAAAGGAGGTTGCCTGGATCAAATTGGCATCGTTCTCCGCATGGAAGAAAGTGGCGTAGGCGGTAGCCCTTCATTTGTAGGCAAGCTATGTCTGCCTTAAAGAATAAACACTTTGGTTTATCAAACCAAATTAGCTTTTAAAAAATTGATTTCACAGTTAAGCATTTGCATCACAGAAGGCATTAATTTTTCGTATTTTTATTTAAGTCATGGGGCATTCCATGTCAAATCAACCAATGTAGAGGCACTTTTCAACCTCACATTTTTTAATTTTTTTTAAATTTGGTATAGTGAAAGAACCACTCGAGATATATGCCTATGTAAAATTTCATGTCCATATCGTTTTTATTTATGAAGTTATAGAGGTGCAAAATTTGCGATTTCGACCAATTTTGTCACCATCTTGTTAACTTTAACATTGAATATTTCAGTAACCTGGGCACCTAAAGAAGTGATTCAAGTGTTTTTGGAAAGTTCTTGAATAGCTCTTTCATATGAGATTTTAATTGGGTGTTTTAAAAAAAGGATATAAAAAAATCGTTAAAATCAATATTTTGGCGGCCATTTTCTCAAAAACGGGTTTTTTTCCCCCTTCAAAAAAAATATATGTTGTATATATACTATTACTTAGTAGCTATGAAACATTTGAAGATGGGATGAAAATGGGTTCAGGAGTTATGTTAGATTCAGTAAAACAGGAATTTACATTTACATTAATTTCCTTGCGTCACACAAGTTTGCTCCATTGTTCCTTGAAGTTAATTGACAAGAAAGCTAGAATGTAATTAAATGTAATGTTAATTAAACCTACAAATATATTACCAGTACTAAAAATAATAAATATACCTGAAATTTTTTACACTTTTGGACACAGAGGCATATTAGTTATTCCTTTTATATGTATCCAATTGACTGTGAACAGCTGAAACTTCCTGTTTTGTCAAAACATATGTTCTACCAGTTGCGGTCAGGGGGTCAACTTTTGTAAGAACTGATGACACATGCACTACTAAAATGTCAGGAACTTGTGGGTAAACAAATGATGGAGCTGGTCCATGTGGATGTAGAAAACTGATTTTGAGTTCATCAGTGTTTTCATTTACAGAGATAACACATCCCAACCACCAGTGTCCATCATATGCGCAAGTAACAAATCCACGTATATCATCCAATTCTAGCTGTCCTTTGACTAGCGTGATACTTTCAAGTTTTGACTCCTCTGCTGAAGAATAAACCTTTGTTATCAGTTTCCCTGATTGCAATGGAATGACACAGTGAAGCTTCTGTGTTCCAGGAATGTATCTAGAGTTTGCAAATCTCTCCTGCAAAAATATCTGTACATTTTTGTATTCTTCTATTGTCACAAACATGAATGTCATTCCTCCTATATTGTGACTTGCCCATTCATATAACTGTCTTGGTGTCATTATTTGCTCTGCATAGGGCCTTTGTAAACTGGCTCTAGCAACAAGACGCTTTACAGTTCCCCCTACACCATCACAAGCATTTTTACCATGTGATGTGGCAAAGAAGTGCCACTCTGCTTTGCATCCAAAGTCTTGGTGATGTAAACTCAAATTTCTAAAGTTCTTGCGATTTTTATACTGTGATGCTGCCCCATCTGAAAGATATATGATTTTTTTCGGTGGCGAAAAAGTAGTTTTAAGGAATTTGATTAGCTCTCTCTGAAATGTATAAACTGCTGTTGTATCATGCTGAAGGCACTCTGAGATTATCACAAAACTTGCATGTTTAACAGTGTGTGGTTCTTCTGATGAGTTTAAATAATAAATAACAAATGGATGAATTGTGGATTGTGCGTTGTTCCAATGGAACCCTTGTACTGAGTCCTGAAGAACAAATGAGTAATTTTCTGAAAAGTCACACACCACTAAATACTCAGCCTCTTGCAAAGATTTTTTCTTCTCATAAAAAAAAATTAGCTTGCTCTTTAGCAATGAAAGAATGACTAAGAAGACTTTTAAGTTTTTCAAATAGGGTATCCAAGAATTCATCCACCGGTTTTGAAACGGTTTCCAAGTTTGAACGGTCCACTGTGACCCACTGCTTGTATGTTATCATGTCAACAAAATTACTGTCATATATATTTTCAAACTTTTTGCGTAATTCACTATACCCTGGACAATATTCACAGTTTCCGAAGTAGCACTTTGGTAAAGGCGGATTACAAATTACTCTGGATAAACAATCTTTGTAATCAGAAATTGGCATATCTTCTTCTGCAGTCAATTCCTTGATCCTGCAGCCACTGATCATAAGCTTCACATTCTGGTGATGTGTACATACACACACATTGTGTATACCACTTGATCCTGGGAAGACACAGTTCTTAGGTCGTAGATCAGCAAATTTGGAGAATCCCACGGTAATTTCTGGATGCTTATCTTTGAACAGCATGTAAGCCTCTTTAAGAGTACATAGTAGGAGTCTTTTTTAAACATGACACCTGTTCCCATCTATTTTCATGGAAACAAAGTCTTTTCTCCCAGGCATAAGTCTGCTAACAGCATCATCACAATAAAATTGTTCAATAATGTTCACATTTTCTCTAGGTAAGCTTTTCCCTGGTTTTGGATTAGGTGACGACATAACACCTTTTTCTTTCACAAGCTCTCTTGCCTTTCTTGCCATGTAATTTGTTACTCCAAACTCCTGCTGCTATTTAATGGGTTTGAAGCTTGGAGAATATTTAATGGGTTTGAAGCCTGGAGAACATTTAAGGGATTTAAAGCCTATGACATGTATGGCGTGGTCTTGGGAACATATGAAGTATGACTTGAACTAGGCAAAGGAGTGAGAAATTTGACGTGGCCCTGGGAACAGACTTTTGACGTGGCATTGGGAATCCCATATCACAGTGGAAAGGTAGGTGGAACCCTTTTTTACTGAATCTAACATAACTCCTGAACCCATTTTCATCCCATCTTCAAATGTTTCATAGCTACTAAGTAATAGTATATATACAACATATATTTTTTTTGAAGGGGGAAAAAAACCCGTTTTTGAGAAAATGGCCGCCAAAATATTGATTTTAACGATTTTTTTATATCCTTTTTTTAAAACACCCAATTAAAATCTCATATGAAAGAGCTATTCAAGAACTTTCCAAAAACACTTGAATCACTTCTTTAGGTGCCCAGGTTACTGAAATATTCAATGTTAAAGTTAACAAGATGGTGACAAAATTGGTCGAAATCGCAAATTTTGCACCTCTATAACTTCATAAATAAAAACGATATGGACATGAAATTTTACATAGGCATATATCTCGAGTGGTTCTTTCCCTATGCCAAATTTTAAAAAAATTAAAAAATGTGAGGTTGAGGACCTTGTTGAATTGACATGGAATGACCCTCATTTCCAGTCGCTATCATACTCTACATTCTGTGGATAAATGTAAATCTTATATATAATTTATTACATTGTGATGTTGGTTAACTTCAACTTTCTATTATAAATGATAAATTAACTCTAATTTGTTGAATTAACTACTTTTCTTTTAAATAAGTATAAATTATAGCTTTAATGCTATTATGGCCTGAGAGACATAAGTTGAAACAACCACCATGGTTTAACCCTTTTCTCCTCCTAGCCTTTTAAAGATGTGTACTTGATTACAGGCCTACTCTGCTGGGTATTGGAATAATAAATGCATCTATACTTTCTCTAAATGGTATTATGTACAGGGGTTTTTGGGAGTTAAGCTAGTTGTGTTTTGCCAAAATGGTGGTTTTACAATATATTCAAATACCTAAACTTGTTTACGGTAGTGTGTATGTGGATTATTTCTTTTAGGTAATATGTATACAGCTACCTACTAATGATGCCGGCCAATGGGGTGTATAAAGCTATAGCCTGACGCTTGATTTGTCATGTTAGATATCTTCATTGTGAAAAAAGGGACCTTTAATGTTTCTGATATCACACAACTAATTAATCTAAACAAAATATTGGACACCACCGCATGGAAATGATGAAATGTTGTGTAATTTTATTTATTTATTTAAAGAAGGTGTGAAATTTAATCAGTCTTAAATGGAGCTCTTTTAAGATTTATAGTTCATAGGCTTAATCAGGATGCAGTGGAAAATCTATTCTGATTAAAATCAATAAATTGTCTCTTTCCTCTGGTTATACTTAACTGTTTATGCACTCTAATTTGCCACAAAAGGTGATCAGAAACAGGAAATTGATGACTTTGAAAGTTCACATCAATATTTAGCGGGATGGGTTTTGAAAAAACACAAAGAATCCCCACATCTTGTTAACTACATTTAACAAACATGAGCCTGCATTTACAACACCTTTATGGATTAGGCATTTGTCTTTTGGTGGCCTTTGCCTTTCCGAGTTACTAGCCGAAGAATTAAAGCTGAAGAAAAGAGTTAAAGGAAGCATCGTGGTACGAAACTTTCTAAAGTAGCCTTAAAAAAATCAAAGTGAAAAAGTATTCCCAGAATATTTACAATTGTGTGATATCCAATAAGGTGTAAAAGCAACTTTTATTCACGGAACATTCATAAAAATTAACATTCTTAATGCCTATTCACATAAACTCAATAAAAGTTATAAAATGATAAATCTCGAAAAAACATTAAAAGTATAAAAATATTTTAACATAACTCAAATTTAAATATAAGCTCAGCTAGGTACTGTTATTTTTAAAAATTTAATTCTAAACCAGTAAAAATATATTTTAACAACATTAAATGTGATTGAAAATCCAAACAAGTATTGAGATCAGACTCAAAAGCAACCTAACACACATTTATAAAGTATATAACATAAATTAAATAGTCATAAATCTTAGTTCAGTCGGTAGCATGTTTGCCTATTGAGTTAAAGTTCTCGGATTTTATTTCCAGCATGAACAAAAAATATTCAATTGATTAAATGGGGTTTTCCATTTTCACAATGATTAATTAATGGTCGGATGCTGGGTTTTAGTATGTTTATTCTATTTTAAATTTTTTTTAGAAGTCATGTGTTGATATAATCAGTCAGTTCAGAGGGCATGTTAAATACCTCACTCAACTAATTAATATATTTTTTATAATATTATTAAATTGTGATAGTATACAAATAATTATTCTTGGACAACAAAAAAGAACTAGTTTGAGTAAAGGAAAATAATTTAATCACTCAAGTCTCCCTTATAACATGTTAGTACCTTTTAGATGAAAATATATTATTACAGCTATACTTTGTATACCTATTAATAATAATATCATCATAATCTTACTACCTATCTTACTACCTGTTCGGGTTGTACACACTTACGCTAAATGTGTAATGGTAGGGTGTTTGTGAGATAAAATGGAGGACCTACAATTTAGCGTGGGATCCGAACCACGGTGGAGGCCTGGCATTCCACACATTCACAAGTTGTGATTAATACATGTCTTGTCGGAGGTGAAGGAAGGGTTTGGCAATCAGATAAATATGTGTCGAGACAGAGGATTGAACCCCGCACCCATTTGTATACCTTACCTGTTTATGCATTTATCCAAGATTTAATCAATAGTTATCATAGAAATAGCCACTCACTTAGATACAAAAACAAAATTATGTATCTACAATCTTTAACAGGTTTTCCATATTGTTTTGTGGGCGACTTTTCTACCTGTCCAGCTATATCCTCTGTCTTGATTTATTGCTGGTTTGGATATTTTTTTAACTTTCACAATCAATATATATATATATATATATATTTTAAATTGACCTTAGAATTATTAATTCACAAATGTACTTAGTGTATCAGTATTTTATAAAAGTGGTACAATTTTTGGAACTTTCAGTACAATCCTTGTCAGGCCCAACTTTTTTATTTTGGTCTCCAGACCGCAAACATGAAACTAAATCTAGAAGCAGCCATGTCAGGCTTTAATGCCCACCATCAACGGAGTTGGAATCAGCAAAGTTGTATTTCTGTGTGATAATTACCCTAATTCAATTCATGACAGGAAAAAAAAATAAGTTAGGGTTAATACCTTGACTTGATTTTCATAATTTTGTTGCATTTGGCTTTTATTATGCAGGGCTAAAAAATGAACAGTTTTATATTGTTAATCATGGCTGAAAGCTATGTTTTATTATTAACTTTAGTGTTTCCTTATTAAAGTCTTGTCTCCATAAAGTAAACTTTGTTCCAGATAAAATGTGTGATCAGATCAGTGACGCAATCCTGGACGAACATCTTCGTCAAGACCCCGATGCCAAAGTAGCATGTGGTAAGTGTTGGTATTTTTGCCCTCTACCATATATTTCCTTAATTTTTTAAATATTTTGCAATTTAGTTTTGTTTTGGTTGGATTAAAAGAGGCGTCAAAGCTCGTCCATAGCATAACACGCTGTGTTTCTGTGCGTGACAAATAATACAATTTATCATATTAATATGAAAGGAAGATCATCAAGCACAGTAATGACAATTTTGACAAGTGGAAATAAACATTTTTAATTATTTAAAAAAAATCATATTCATTACCATATATTCTATCTTTATAATAAATTGCATTTTATATTATAACTCCCTAGTTCATGGCCAACAATTTCACTTTTATTTTATTGCATACTTTTTCTCTTTGGACTTGTAAAAAAAATAACGTTTTTGAATTTGATTCTTGGAACACTTTTTAAGGAAGATTAGAGTTGTTCTTAGCGTCTTAAAATAATGGAATGAAATCTGTCAGGCTCCTAAATCAATTTACTTTTAAAGTGGAACAATAGTTCAAAAGTAAAATATAAGTACACAGATAGAGAGCTAAGTGTAGAGGGAAGAACTAGACTAGAAGAGATACAAATTCACTATTTTTTGCAGTTTTTTTCAACATGGGCACATTTTATTGGCGAGATCTAACCAAATATTCAACATTAAATTATTTCTCTCTCTTTGTCTTCCAGTATAAATTTAAAACATTGACATTTTTCTTCTAGGACCTCAATCAATATCTTATTTTATGCAAAATTATGAATACAGCTATTGATTATTTTTTTGTCAACATTACTATTTTCTCTATTTGACTATTTTATTGTTAAAAATTAGCTGTAGTAAAATATATTTTATCTCTATGATTAGAAATTTATCTATTTTGAGTTCTATAGGTAGGATTGGTATGTGGGAACAATGCAACACCAATAATAATAATAATAACCCACAAAAGTTTCAACAAATTTTTTTTTGTTAAGGAGTTTAAATTATTACATTTCATTCAGTAATCCATTTTAAATTTTTGTTTTATTTTATGTATTTTTCTCCAACTACAGTAAGGATTTTGAGCATACCATTGTGTAGTTGTTTTTTTTCTTGCCCTCTACCTGCTTAAATATAAAGTAAATCGGCACTTGTGATCACAATTGTTTAATCTCAAGTTTTCTTGCATTTTTAATGCAGAAAACTGAGTTTCTAATCAATATTTTCCTTTAATAACTTTAATTGATCATTTTTCCTCATCTTACTTCTTAGATAAACACAAAATCAAAATATAAACTACCTTGATTGTGTAACAGGCCTGTTTGAACTGGTTCTATTCGCTACTGTAATGGAATGGGGCATGGATTAACCTTAAAACCTCTCACACTTGCTGTGACTTCTGAGAGAGCTTATATTGTCACTAGAGTGCTGGCGCAGTCCCCCTGTGATGCTTGGAGGGAGGAATAAAAAAAATGTAGACTAGAATACTGTATAATCAAAGCCAATAATTAATTGCATGTGGAGATTTGTGCTTAATTTTATGTTCCTGTTGTGTTTTTTTCCAAAATATAGTATAAAAAGAAATGAAAGAAAAAATAATTTATGTCCAAAATGTGTTTAAAAATATCGATTGGGGTCCGACCCATTTGGAACATTACAAACAGTTAAAACTGAAAAAATCAAATTAAAAATGTTACTGTTAAGTATTCTGCATAATTATTCCCGAATATATATTGTTGCTTAAATTATTACTATTAAATCCAACAAATCTACATTTCAATAATTCCCTATTTTTATATCATAAACAACTAAGGCTGTAAAACTATTCCTAGATACCCTCAATTCTTACTGGTATTGAAAGAATTGAAAAACGATCTTAATATTACAATTCTTTTTACTTTGATTCTTAGCTTTCAATAAAACTGGCAACTAAACCAAACGGAAACATTCATAATACGTAATAATTGATTATCTCTTAGATTAGTTTAGTTGCCATTTCACTTAGATGCCAGCAAATTGTAAATATACTTTATTGGCCTGAATATAATACGATCCTAACATTTTGAGGTGTTGCTATATGAAAAATAAATGATATCGGATATAATACGACCTGACAACATGACAGTAACAAGAGGTAGAAACTTAATAACTTTAACACACTTTTTTTTTAAAGTAAAAGTTAAGTGAGATTGTCTGGATACATGAATTGATTCTAAACAAACAATTGATATATCCCAGCGTGTATATCGAAAGCTATGATATTTAGATTAAATTATGATGGTCGATATCCTGTGATTATATTCTTTGTCGCTTTTCAATTTTTAATGTGTTTATTAACTCTTTGAATAAGAAAAGTTTAGTAAAAATGGAATAAAAATTGATGTAGTTAATAAAAACAGCAAAAAATGTTATTTATTTTAATTCAATAGATTTAGAGCATAGTCCAATATATTTGATATATTGTTCCCAAAACTTCTTCACTAATTTCACAGGTCAACAAATTGAAAATTTTTTTTGTACCCGGTTTGTAAATGGGTGGATATAAGTAATTTCCGGCTGCTGAATTTATTGGAAAAATAGATTCTCAATTTCGTCACATTTCCAAGATACACAGCACTAATTCAAATACAATACTAGAAACTATTTATCAATCATAAATACAAACAAAACAGCCCTCAAAATTTACCTATGTTTTCTTGAAAGCGTAAAAAAATAATTTAAACCAACAAATATACTAAAATAATACACATTAACCGATGATATTTATATTTATAAAGTTTGATGTAATTTTTCTTGGACAAAATGGGATGGCGATGCTTTTCTTTTGTAAGGTGTTTCATCAGTTTCCCTAAAAATAAACCAATAATAATCGCCCATCATCGAAGGGTTCCAGTGTTCTTGGTAACGAGGCTCCATGTTCAGGATATCTTGGTGAAAGCGTTCACCCTGTTCATCACCAACACACTATAATTTTCTGGGAAAATGTCAAGACGTGAGTCTAATAAGTGAATTTTTATTGACATTCCAGATCCTATGTTCTTGTAGTTATCCAATAGACCACTCGCTATGGGAACATATTTATCGTCTCTTTTATTGCCCAAAAAGCCATAAACAGTGGCTTTGAAAGAGGACCAAAGAGCTAATTCGGTATTTGTAAGCTTAGCATCAAAGGTTGGAGCTTTCATCAATGCCCTAATTTGTGGCCCAATAAATATACCTTTTATCTTTGCTTCACTCAACTTGGGAAACATTTTTTCCAAACGAGGCTTGACCTTATTAAGAGCTTTTACAAAGTTCTTCATCAAACCTAACTTTATATGAAGCAGAGGCAATATGACTAGGCTTAACCAATGGAGTAAATTTCACATTTTATTTTCCAGCAATGTATAATTAATTTCCTCGCAGGCCATTCCTTGACTTTGTATTGGTTTTTGGTGTCTCGGTTGTCCCACAAGCACAAAAAACAGTATTTATTGAATCCACCCTGTAAACCTGTAAGCAGTGCAACAACTTTTAAATCACACAATATCTGCCACTCATAATTTTTATATTTGATTACCTCCATCAGCATAGCAGTACTTGCATAAGTTTCCCTCATGTCGACCAAAGGCACTGATTGAAGTTTGTTGCCATTATACAATAGCACTTTTAAGCTTGCTTTAGATGAATCAATAAATATTCTCTACTCATGTGGATTATGTTGACTACCCAACTCCACCTTCAGACCATTCACGTCCGTGCGCACACACATTGAATTCTTCATTTTAAAATATCTAGACAAACAGCTATTTCTTGTTTTAAAACTTAAAATCTTTCTACCTTGCAGTCTAGAACCCAACAGTTCAGCTTGCTGTTTAGGAAGTTTCAAATCACGGACCAAATTGTTCATTTCATTCTGTTCTTTGAGGTGAGGCGATCTGTCATGAGTTTCAGGGATTTACTCTTCCAAAGGTTGTGCGTCTTTCGATTCACTTTCCTCTGATGGTTCTGATGCAGTGGTTTTAAAGTGACAAGCACGAACCGGTAAGCCTTTCCCATGAGTCACAGGCATATGAACTGAAGAAACATTAGAATATTTAATTGTATATTTAGTTTTACTGAAATGTCCTGCAATGTTTGTCAGGCAAAAATAACAGTTCATATGATCTTTTGGCTTAAACCAAATTATTGGAATAGCAAACGGCATGGCTGTGGTTTCCTTTCATCCATTCTATAAGGCTAGTTTTGCAGGTTATGAAAGCAATATGACGTGCAAAGTTTATCCTGATCTCCGAGAACACAATCAAAGTACAGTTGATAAGCCTTCTTAATTAAGTCAATGATTGGCTTTCTTTGGGTCTTTGGAGTGAACTTACCACATACACAGCCAAAGTTATTGGGTTAGCTACCTAAAAATATTAGAACGTTTCACTAGTGGTCACTTAATAACACAAACTAAGGTATCAATAAAGAGAAATATACAAAGTGACTAACACCATCCAAGTTTCAACACTCACTGAACAGCAGGGTTTACGGGACTAGCTGCATCACCTCTAACGGCCAATGACAGTACCCGTCCCCCTCAACTAAATTGCATTCCCATCAAATGACTATTTTTAGAACTACCTCAATCATATATTGCACCCAAATACTGAGTTCAACCAGCATAGTCAGTGATAATTCATGGAAAAAAGGTAAAAATCTCTAATATCTTAAAAACCTTAGGTGACAGCATTTCCGAAGGCAGGTTCGGATTCTACAACCAAAAATACAGATTAATTGATGTATCACACACTAGATGCAAATTGGCTTTTTTGACCAGTGTTTTCGGTGAGCTAATGTGTGTTGGATCAATTGTGGCAGACAACTTTAAATTTTTGTAAAGTGTGAAATTTGTTCTTTCCGTTATAAAATCTGCTATTTGTTGTATCATTTTCGAGTTTATTTGAATTTTTATTACTTTCAGTTCTGAAAACTTTAACAAAGGTAATCAGTCTTTATTTGACCAATTTACAATTTCATTTGTGACAAATGTTATATATAAGTCTAAAAAATATTTTTACTCTTGATTTTCTTAAAATTTAAAAATTCATTGACTTCTACAGCTACTATCTGGTTTGTTTACCCGTTTCCAGTATGGTACTTAAGTTTTATTTCCAATGCCACTAATTCAAAACTGTGCACTTTCTCTTGTTTGGTGAATTTAAAAGACTTGTGCTCTCAACAACTGTTTATCATATGTGTTTTAATTTTTTTATTCCAAAATGTTTGATTCATTGAGGCTTTATTTGTAGGTAATAAAACATGTTTACTATAATGCAATTCCTAATTATTTTGATTATATGATTTAATACTTAAATAAAATCGAGAGTTTTTTTTTTGTTAGAATTTAAAGAAATTTTTTATGACCATGTAGGATTTTTAGTTTTTGGTATGTTATAAAGTTGAATACCTTAAAAAAATTATGAGGTTGGATGCTTGGAAAAAAATGAAAAATGTTCAAGAATCGGAATCGAAAAATCGAGCTTAAACTTAAAATTGGAATTGAGAAAAAGAGGTATCATGATATTTCTCGAAAAAACTCAACAGAAATGAGAGCAAATTTTCACTAAGTTCTGTGGATTTATTTCAGAAACGGTGACCAAAACCGGAATGATCCTTCTGTGTGGGGAGATCACATCTAAAGCGAATGTGGACTATCAGAAGGTGATACGAGAAACAGTGAAACACATTGGCTATGACGACTCTTCCAAAGGTAAGGGGTGCTAATGTTTTTTTTTAATTAGTGTATCAACAGGGTGTCTACCAATATTGGCAATCACACTGGCCCCATCTCGTTGATTGAAATGTTGCATCAACATTCTGAGACCCCTAATGTTTATAATCTGAACACTACTGATAGTCATAGTTTTACCACCCCTTGAATACTTTTCTTCTGGTATGTCTTGTTTGATACATTTCCACTTAACCCCTCCCCCGGCACCCCCATTAAAGCAGTATAGTTTGCGAGGTTGGTTGATGTGAGTACTCTGAACAGCCCTATTGTCACTATTGTTAACTTTGTGTTTAAAAATAAATTAGTAAACCCAGAGGAAAAACTTATTTAAGGGATATTTGACTAAACAGTACAGTGTTTACAGATATCTGTGGCTCCAAAGAGTGAATTGTGATAAAACTAAAGGACACTGTTCTTTGTGTGAAACTAACTTTGATGTAAGTAACAAGGGAGTAGTTTCAATCCAATCTCATGTCAAGAGAAAGAAACACATTGACAGGGTGAAAGCTGCGAGTGGGGGCAAACATATATTCAACTTGCCTCCTGCAGTTGAAAATTACAAGTTGATACAAAATTGTCAAAGATAACAGTTATCTCTCTCCTGCAATCAATATCAATCCAGCTTTTGATCCTACTAGACAGGAAGCAACTGATTGTGTAAAAAACTACTCGGATTTTATATCAAAGCATGAAGTTGACTACTTTAAAGTATTTACTTCAAGTGGTGATCAACTTTACAAGTTCTTTATGATCATTTTTTCTGAGAATTGAGAAATAGTGTCATTTGTTTTTCCTCCACACTCCACCCTAGTAAACATTTAATCCCACCATGAATAAAGATAGCAAGAATGTTGTTTCTTTCAATACCAAAGTTTGAGTACTAATATCAGTAAAAGTATTGAGTTAAAAATACCACTATCCAAAGGAAAATATTGATATTAGTAAAGTATTGATACTTTTTTACATCTTTATCCTTAATAATTTGAGTTTCATCCAGTGCGTGGGTGTGTGTGCGCGCGTGTGCGTCACTTTGAATTTCTTTACATGAACTTTACATAAATAATAAAGCATAAAACTTATTTTTAAGATAAAGAATCTTTGGACTTTCATTCCAAAGATATTTTTCAGTTTCAATGCAGTTGCATATTCTCGAAGTAAAAATGTTTAGCTATGACAGACATAATCTAAACTTTCTATTATCTAATACTTTTGAAATAAGGATTGTTTGGCTCTGTGAGTATTTTATATATACTGGATTTTTTTAAATAAAATATACTGAACATTAAAAACTAGTTCAGTAGACACCCTGATTAATGTTTTTAATAACAAATTATCATTGTTTAGTATCTTCATGTTTTACTTTGGTAACATTCATTATGTATTGTTGAGAACAAGAAGATAAGAGTGCAACACAATGTGCTAACTCTTGATTGAGACTAATATTTGTTTTTTGATTCTCTTATACTCCACAAACTAACATTCAGAAATTTTAACAATTGCCCTTTATTTGGCCAAACTAAATATTTTTTAATTGCAAAATTTGTAGTTTTTTGAAGATTTTTTCCCCTTTCAAATCTTCAATCGAAAGTTAATTATCAAGAATGTGTGTTCATTTTCTAAAGAAAAGTGCAATGTAAACATAATTTAATTTTTTGTTTATTTTGCATGTGTCAAAATAGCATTTGACTTTAAATATATTTGTACAACCTCCGTGCTTGTCTCTGGTAATCTTTGAGATGAAAAATGGACTGAACGAACATTGAAGAACATCCATATTATTTTCACTAAAGTTTAAAGCCTTTATTATAAAAATGTAAATATATATTTGATTATTTCAACAAGAATTTGTTTTTATGACTAAAATTTCTGATTGTAAAGTTGAGTGATGTGTTGATGTGAGCCATGGTCCTAGGGTTTGACTACAAGACTTGCAATGTGCTCTTGGCAATGGAAGAACAGTCTACAAACATCGCTAATGGAGTTCACATTAATAAAGAAGAGATGGATATAGGTGCAGGGGACCAGGTACTTTCCATAGCTTCAGGTTCATTACATTGACAAATATCGGTAAAAGAAAGTCTAAAAGTTGTGATTTGATCTGCATTAGGTGATTGAATTTTTTCACATGATCACTGGTAAGACATTTTATTGAAAGTGTTTCTTAGTTCTTTTCTAAACTGTATCGGTTTATTTCTCATTTGCCCCATATGTAGCTTATTATTTTAAGCACTGTGTTTTATTTTATTAAAAGCAAGCTGTGACAAATGGGATTATCGTTTTCCAGTGAGGTAGTAGATTAAGGGATGCAACAAATTGGCTTGAAGTTATTAATTGAGAAGTTATTTTCCGTGTGTACACATTTTCCACAGTTACTGTGCCCTTATTTATTTTATATTTATTGCTTGGCATCCTGTCTTATTACTCCTCTGGCTATAAACATTGAATTACCTCATTTGTGGGAGATGATTAAAGTAAAGCTTAGAGGGAAAATAACCACATTTGTTTGGTCCCCTACCTTCAAAACAAGTGACAGGTTCACATTCTATTAAAGATTATCTGATGACTTTTAGACTTATTAGCTGGTTACCTTTATTTGAAATGGGTGGAATTTCAGCTTATTTTGGGAGGTGTGCATGTTGGCAGGATTGTGATTGAACAGGGTCGCTGGTTCTCGACTACCATTGTGTCTCGTCTTCATCTCATCTCACAGAAGCGGTGATTCCCAGTTGGGAAAAAACAACCTATTATTGTCATTTATATATAATTTAAGAAATATATATATTAATATGTGACTTGTTCCAGGAAAGTGCCACCAAATTCATCTTAAATTGCAATTTTTTTCTTGTTTAATAGGACACATCCAAAATTAATTATATATAAACATTTTATATTTTTACTTAATGATTTGTGTAGAAAATTGTAAATCTTTTTCATTGCTTGATCTATGTTCATGATTACATTTATATCAAGTCCTCTAAAAACTTGTCACATATCAATAAGCATGTGTGGTAGAAGGCCTACTAATCTGCACAAGAATACTCAATTTAATTTTAAATGTACCAGTTAAAAGTTATCACAAACTACAGTTACAAGTCACTTATATCTGGTTAATGTATCACAGCTGACTTGTCATATGCAAGTTTCAAGACTTGTGTCCCAACATAATACATTAAATCCTGCTTTACTTCCACTATGGCCAGGCTTATAAGCCAATTAAAGACACTATCATGACATTTAAAAATCGTGAAATAATGTGTAAAACCAAATAAATATTTCTGCAAAATTGATCACTAGGTTCTTTCTACATGTGTGAATTATAGCCCATTTTAATATGAATATTTAGTATGGGTCTGCGAGCTGATTTAAAAAAAAATTCAAGCTGATATTGGGCGAACTTTTCATAAAGTTCTCCCAAGTATTGAGTCTGTCTCAAGCTTAGGTTGGATAAATATGTGATTTTAAAACTTAATAAAGAACTAGTATTTGCATTAATTTTAATTAAATAAAAGACAAGACTTCAAATAAATGTGCCATGAAGCTTTTGTTCGTTATCCCCTGGTGGTAAAATTGTCAAGTCCTTAAGATCATTTTTGAGCTGAAAAATAAGCTCTTAAGTATGTCCAACAAAACTCAAGAAAATGTGCTGAATTTAAGAAATAAACTCACTGGGTTCTTAAGAAAAACCCGCCTTGGTGGCGTAGTGGGCTAACACGCTAGTCGTGTTGAGCTCGACTGCTGAGGACAGGGAGATCAAGGTTTGAATCTCGGTCAGATGAACGGGGGAGGGGGGGGGGTTCCTAAATGGTTTTCCACTCTCCCTCCACGCAAATGCGGGTTCACTTCCTCTAATTCAACCTTCCCAATTCCTAATCAATTAGCGTGATTAGTACTTAAAGCGTATAACCCAAAAGGGTAGTAAGACACGATACTACATATTATTATTATTATTATTATTATTATTATTATGAAAACTTAGAATATGAAAATTACAAGCAGAAAAGAAAAATCATCAGGTGCTTCCTCTGACTTTCTGGGAACGTGCCATCCAAACTAATTTTAATCACTGCCTGGTTCTTGATAAGATGGCACATTATTTTTCTTCCATCAGTGTCACCAAGTACGACTGGGTGTACAATCCTTAATGCTGTGTTCCCAAAATCCACCTCTGACCTCCCTTTGAGAAAGAAGAGCAACTCAGTCAGAATGAACACTAACTAACTATAGTGAACTACCACTTTGATGTTGGTGAAGAAAGAGTACCCAGAAATAGTAATGGACACATTTAATATACTCTGCTGTGCTTTTCAGCATTAACAAACATAAAAATAATAGAGACTTCCCAGTTGAACAGGAATGCTTGTGTGTTTGTATTAAATTTCAAGTTTCTCATTAATAGCTAAAAAAATTTATTCTTGTTTCTTCCATTTCAAAATTAATATTGAGTTGAATTATTTTAGTTGTTTTTACAAGCAACATCACAAAGTCTCAAGTTTTGTGGCACAACTTCTTGAGACCACTGGTCTGGGGCTGAACTGCCAAAGAGAAGATTGTCAAGATGTACATAGAATACTCTTGCATTAAGCTGTACTTGATATTATTGTTCTTACAGCCCTACTATTTCTTCTTTATCTACTCTTAATACTCTTCTCCATCCAACAACCAGTTTACTGAGTTGCTGACTAGACATTCCAATGATTGTCTGCATAATACCCTCTTGTTGGGTTCTTCTCTGACTCAACTCGCAGAGCCCTACTTAATAGTGAAAATATTGACTTCACACATTTAGTAAAATCTAGTGAAAACAGGATATTACTAAGTGGTATTTTTATTTTCAATGTGGTGTGCAAACTTGTTATGGGAAATATTTTCTTGCTTAAATTTAAAGCTTTCATTGCAAAATAAACTAGTCACAATCAGCAATATTATTAATCAAAAAGAGATCACTTTATATATTTTATTAATTAAAAACTAATGTTCTTTACCGATAGGGCTTCTTTGGTGCTGACTGACAGCTCACAGCTGACTTCTGAGAGTCACAATTTATCTATATACCCAAATTTTGACTGTCAGAAGTGACAGCTGCTAAATACATGTTTTTTCCAGATCACATGGTTCGGTGTAGGAATACATAATTTGGTCTGTTAACTTTTCAAAGCTGTCAGATGTCAGTCAGCACCAAAGAAGCCACGAGATACTGTAGATAGATGAGGTGGCTTGGATAGAACTAGCTTAAGATAGTGATACTTGTCTTGCTTTTGTAAGTGCGATAAAAACTCGTTAAGTTCCTAATGCGATAGATTCATTTTTGCCTCTGTTGCTCAATAAAGATTCTCTAAATCTTTGGCCTAAAGACATCGGTGAAGAAGAATATCATAGCAAATTCTGACAAAAAAAAATTAGTCCTAAATTTCTAAACCATTTAAATTTAAGTTTGAGTTAAGTTATTTACCATTTTTAGACATAAAATTCCATTTGCTTACCGACCTTAAATATATTATATTTGGAAGAAGGTATCGGAAAGGTGGATAGAAACATATAAAAGGGGGACGAACACAATATGACCTTTACAATGAAAAGAACAACACAGTTCACACTTTACACTGCTGCCAATGGACAAATAGGTAATGGATGTCTCTTAAAGAAAATTGATCGTCACCGCCCAATCCCCTGAACTAGGTTTCATTCTCTTAAAGAAAATTGATCGTAACCGCCCTTAAATATAGAAATCCAACTTTTTTTTAATGAAAGCCAATCATTCGTTTTACTAACCATATATCAGTTGTTTTTTTTTTAAATTAAGTCACTCAAGATAAGACCAAGACTGGTATATTTAAGAGTGAATTGAGTGTGCAGGGTGCAAACATACATACTAATAAGTCTTGAGTGCACTAACCAATTGTGATAGTGTGCTAGGTGCATTGTAAGGACATGTTGGTTACCACAGGGTTTGATCACAAGATATGCAGTATTATCCTGGCGCTGGACCAGCAGTCTCCCAACATCGCTGCTGGTGTACATCTCAACAGACATGATGACGACGTGGGGGCAGGTGACCAGGTGATTTGCTCCCTCCCTCCAATAATTATTTAATAACACTTTTACATTTAATTATGACATCTACTTCCAATACGTTGACTGTTATTTTAGTAAAAATACAAAATAAAATACCATAATGACACAAAAATAAGCCACATTTTCCCCCCAGAAATAGTTTTATTATAACCTCAATGGGAGCTACAATTGCACTTGCAGATAATAGGTACTAAATTTTGTGCATTTAGTAATACCAATATTTATTATATCAAAATTAGAGATGTCACGATACCTGTTTTTCTCAATTCCAATTCTTGAAATTACCTTTTTCATTATTTTTACAAGCATTATTGCATAGAAAATCTGATGTGCCTGATACCCTCCTCCCCCCTCAATGCGAAACTTTAATTTGATCATTACAACACATGATCGCTTGAAACTTTAATCACACAATCTTAAAGAAATTTATTAAACACACTAAAGTTCAATAAACTAAAAAATTAATTCATTAAATTGTGGATTTTATAATGGAAAGAAGAACATATTTCACACGTTACAAAAATTTCAAGTCATCCACCATAACTGATCCTAGGCGCATTAGCGATGAAGTTATGGCAATGATTTATTGATAATCTATTGAATTAAAATAAATATAACTTTTCTTGCACCATTTTTATGAACTATGTTAATTTTTGTTCTATTTTTATTAAACTTGTCTTATTCAAAGATCTAAATGAAACATTAGATATCGAATAGTGACAATATAATTACAGGAAAGTGGCCATCTTAACTTGATAGGAATATTGTAGCTTTCGATATACACGTTGTGATATATCAATTAAAGATAGATATATCGATATATTACAGAAAATTGCCATTCTAGTATACATATTAAATATCAATTGTTTATTTTGAATTGATTCATATATTCTGACAGTCTCTTCACTTAACCTTTTCCTTTAAAAATAGTGTGTCATAGTTGAGTTTTTCCCTCTTGATACTGTCATGTCAGATTGCTTGGGTTTTTGCATTCGAGTTGAGTATTTCTAAAAGTTCTCGGGTTCAAGTATAGGGCTATTCATAATTTAAAAAATTAAAAAGTATATTAAAACACAAGTTATTAAAATATTTTTATAAATAGTAATTACTTTTGAAAAAAAGGTTAAATAATGGGAATATCGTTTTTAAATTAGTAATAACACTTAGAAAACATAATTTAAAAAACAACACTCAAATAAAAAATGGTTTTGTCACTCATGTCTCTAAGGACATTGAATGCCAGGCCTCCACCGTAGTTTGGATTCCACGTTAAACTGTAGGTCCTCCATTTCATCTCACAATGACCCTACCCTTACACATAAGCGTGTCAAATGTGAATGGGTAGTAAGAGGCGGTGCTAATAATAATTATGCTTATTTAAGGACGTTAAAATTACACTAACAATTATAAAATAAAGTTGATAAAATTAATAATTGCTTGATGGCTTGGAAATGTAGGCCTATAACAAGACGGTGTAGAAACATTGTACAGTGATAGTGAGGAAATCCAACCTGATAGGATAGTTAGGTTAGGCCTGGATAGGAACAAACACATACTTATCTTCGTCTTAAATTGTTACACTTTACACTTCTTTAAAACTTCCAGTTGCACATTATTTTGAATTTTTGTAAATATTACTTTTTCATTAATATTTTTTCATATGAAAAATAAATATTTCCAAAAATTCAAAACAATGTGCAACTGTGGAAGTTTAAAAAAGTGGTAAGTGTAAGAAGAAATAAAAAATTGGGTTTATATCTAGGCCTAACCTAACTATCCTTTCAGGTTGGCTTCCTTCACTATCACTTTACATTATTGTAGAATGTTTCTAAACTGTTTTGATAAGTAGTCAATATAGTATAAGTTTTAATAAGCTGATATTTCCCCATAATATGCTTCATTAACTTAATTTAATGTAAAAGAAAACATAAGAATCATAAACAATTGGAAATTTGAAGTTTTTTGTGTTTCGTTTATTATTCCTTAGTGTATAGAAATTTACCTCATTTTAATGTTTATTACTTATAAAAGTTGATGCTCATACTTTAAGATTAAAAGTAATATTTCCAGCTAACAATATGAAATAGTTAGTGCTTTTTAGTATAAATGTGGCAAGTTTGGTGAAATATGTAATGCATTAAAGTGGTTTTAGAGCTCTTTTATGTTATTAATGTGAAAATTTTAATTGATTTTTAACGTTTTGTAAAGTAAGCGAATGATTCATAAGGGAAAAATCTGATGTTTCAATTAAATAGACTATGCTTACTAATTGCGTCTTAAAAATGGTTTATTAAGTACATCAAGTAGAAGCTTGAAAATGACAATCCAACAAAACATCGAATTCGAGCTTGTTGCTTAAGCTCAATATAGAGATAAAAAGTTGTGTAGGCTCGTCATTTTTGAGCTTCTACTTGAGGTACTTAATAATCAATTTTTAAAACTCAATAGTAAGCATAAAATGTTTAATTAAGTCGATATCAGCATTTCCACTTACAAATCATTTTATTACTTAGCAAAATATTCTAAATTAATTTCAATTTTCACATTAATAACATATTAGACCTTTAAAACCACTTTCGACCTGTAAATTTATTCAATATTGTCGTCAATTTTGAATTATACTTGATTGAAGATGTTCACTTATATTACCATGACAATGAAATGAAAATTAAATATCTAAGAAGATTACTAAATAATTGTATGATTCTATTAACTATTTTGACCAGGTCCCTTTCTAAAATGATAATTTATGTTAAATTAAAAATGTAATATCGAAACATCTTATATTAAACATTTTCAAACCTAAGATATTTAAAACTAATATTAATTAATACATTTAGCTACAAAACTAGCCCTAGTTTATTTACTATTTAGTTATAGAATAATGTTGGTTAACCTGTTCAAAATCAAAGTTAATCTTATTTGTTGAAATACATATTTTACCAAACTTACCACATTTATATTTAAAAAACTCTTACTATATCATATTGTTTTCTAGAAATATTATTTTTAATTTTAAAGAATGAGCATCAACTTTTATAAGCGTTAAAAATTAAATTGAAGTAAATTTATCAATAAAATAATGTCTAACGAGAGCCCGTACAATGCACATGTTCAACTGCACATAAAGGAATGGAAATGGAACAAATGATGTGATCAAGCACGATTACACTAAGGAATAATAAAATACTAAACACTTCAAATTTCCAATTGTTTATGATTCTTATGTTTTCTTATACATTAAATTAAGTTACTGAAGCATATTATGGGGAAATATCAGCTTATTAAAACTTATACTATATTGACTACTTATCAAAACAGTTTAGAAACATTCTACAATAATGTAAAGTGATAGTGAAGGAAGCCAACCTGAAAGGATAGTTAGGTTAGGCCTAGATATAAACAAACCCACTTTTTTATTTCTTCTTACACTTACACTTTCCGCTTCTTTAAAACTTCAGTTGCACATCGTTTTGAATTTTTGGAAATATTTATTTTTCATATGAAAAGACATCAATGAAAAAGTAATATTCCTGAAAATTCAAACTAATGTGCAACTGGAAGTTTTTAAGAAGTGGAAAGTGTAAAAGTTTAAGAAGACATGAAAAGAGAAGTGTGTTTGTTCCAATCCAGGCCTAACCTAACTATCCTTTCAGGTTGGCTTCTTTCACTATCACTTACTTTACATCACTGTACAGTGTGTTCCAACACTGTCTTGTTATAGGCCTATATTTCCAAGCCATTATGCAATCATTCATTTTATTAACTTTGTTTTATAATTGTTCGTGCAATTTAATGTCCTTAAATAATAATAATAATTAGCTTCGCGTCTTACTACCCGTTTGCATTTTACACACTTACGCTTATGTGTAATTGTAAGGTTATTGTGAGATGAAATGGAGGACCTTCAGTATAACATGGAACCTGAACCAAGGTGGAGGCCTGGCATTAGATGTGCTTAAAGATATTAAGTGTTGAAACCATTTTAAGTGTTTGTTTTTTATTAGAGCTTTACTTGAGTGTTCTTGTTTTTTTAAATTGTGTCTTATAAGTGTTATTTCTAATTTAAAAACAGATACCCAAGCTCGCAGAACCCTAGATCTCTTGCTTAAACAATGAGATCAAAATAAGAGTACTTGCAGAACCCTATATACAACCATTCCATTTCAAATCTACCCATGAAAATTCATTTTAGAACTGAAGGTCATGGATTTGATTAACTTTGGCTATGCCTTACCAAGACGTGTTTAAAAGTGATTTTTTTAAAACTTTTATCGCCCACCTATTTTTAAGTTATTACATTTTTTTAATTTGCCCAAAACCCCCAAAATTTGCTAGTTTCCATCAACTCAAATCACATTTACTACATACCTATAATAGCTACAGCCTTGATACAGGTGTCATTTTAGATCCCATTAATAGGGCTTTCATTTGTTATACAGCATCACATTATTTTATATTTAAAAAATCTACACTTCAAAATTCTCAATTTTGTTTAAAAAATGGAACTCTTTAAATAACATTAATTTTGTTTAAAAAATTGAACTTTTTAAATTTTCAAAAAGTTCTCACTCAAAGGTACATATGTTGTAGCCATTCAGTACACAAATTTAAATCTTCTTATTAACAATGACAAGAAATTAAACTACTCAGATTTATTTGTCTACAATTTATATTGATAAAATCATGTTGTGAAATTTTATGAATCCCATAAAATACAGAGGTGTGTGTCACACAGCATGGGCTCAAAACATTCAAGCTTTGGCATGCACACACATGTGTGAACTGTGGTTTGGCTTTGTGTGTTAACTTCGGTTTGTTTGAACTGTATTTAGTTAAACTTTCATATTTATTTATTGAAGCTATTTCATTTTTAGGTTTTCTGCAAAATTGAGAATACTGACAACCTGTATAGTAAAAAGTGCATTATTGTGAAGCTTTATTAAGTTCAATCAATAAAATGCATGGTAATAATTATTTAATTTCACAAGAACTGCAACAGAGGACTCTCATGAAAATAGATTTCACTTACAGCAGTTCACAGAAAACTACTAAATAAAAGTGGAAGATAATACACATTTTAGTTGAACCTAAATAAAAAAATTTGATAACTAGATTTATTATTTATTTATCACCGGTCTTACTACCCCTTCAGGTTATAACTTAAGTACTATTTACACTAATGGATTAGTAATAGGGAAGGATAAATTTAGAGGAAGTGAACTCTAATTTGTGTGGAGTGAGATTGTAAAACCACTCCAAATTTACCCGACCGAGATTCGAACCTTTATCTCCCCGTCCTCAGTAGTCGAGCTCAACATGAACAACTAGAGTTATTAAACAAGTAAAAAGAATTTCCTAATTTTCAAGAGGATTTAAGGATTCTTTCCTAACTCCAATCTGCACAAAGTGCATACTTTCATTTTATGTGGTTTGATTTCCCAATTTAGTAAAACCATACACGCATTTATTTTCATTTGTTTAATAAATCTAGTTCAAAGTAGTATCTAGTTTTAACTAAGAGGTGTGTTATCTGTCACTAACTGGTTTTGCACACCCCCAATATTAAAGTAATAACTAGGCTATGTAAATGCTAGAATACCTTGATTATTTAACAATAAGACTATTTCAAAATACACATACCTAACCACACTAATCCCACTTCCTTATCCTTGCATACTTCCTTCGCTTCAACAACATCCATACACCGAGTCATACATTCTGTTCTTAAAAATCATAAGTAAAGTTTTTAGATCATAGGATAAGTGTTAGAGTTATTTAGTAGTTATGACACTGCTTAATATCCAGCTAATTTTCTAGTAAACATGATATTACAGCAGGTACTACTACTTCACTGTTCTCTTTTGTAGACAGCTGTCTTTGTTTTGTGGAATGTTTGGGTGAAAGGTATTTTAAAGCTTAGAGCTTGAAAGATTCGGAGGACAGACATATTCTACTTTGTTTGGGGCATGTAAATGAGGGATAAGAAGTAGCTCGCCAAGGCCAACAATATATGAGAGATAAATTTAACGGTTAGTACCAAACAAGGAGTAATCTTAAAAAGGGTTGTTAAACTAAAGAACCTTAAAGTGGTGTCATTTTTAGAGAATATTTTTAATGTGTTTCAAACCTGTCTAACATTTTACAGTTTCAAACTCTGAGAACATTTAAGCAGTGTCAAATTTTATTTTTAGTGTCTTTTTACACTCTTTAAATTTTTTAAAGAAATTAACTAATAAAAATAATTTTCATAGATAATTATTACCATAAAAAGCTTAATAAAATTAACCATTCAATTTGTATCATGTGAATCAAGGACATAAATCAACTATTGAACAAAGTTTGAAATCTCTAGTAATTCACTACTTTCTCAAAACAGAACTATTAAATATATGCAAAACAGTAGTTAGAGCAAATAGACAAACATTATTATAGAAAAATATGACTAAAAGTCATGGCATTAACAAACCTTACTGACCTGTTTTAACACTTTTACTGCGGACAGAAAATACATGTCCATGCTTGAAATACGGGCCATTTTTAAGCATATTTGAGATTATTCTAGTAACAAAGTAAATATGGTATGATACATGCATCCTTTTAAAATTAAGATTATGCTCTTTAATTTGATATATAGATGAATAATGCATTATAACAAAATTGCATGTCATTTTTAGCAAAAATAAAAATTGGACCAATATAATTTTTTTTCTAATAAACTCCGGTGTAATTTTAAAGTGCCAGTGCTAAAGTTAATATTAAACATTACTAAATATCAAAGTAACCAGCACAAAATGTAATCCCCCCCCTCTTTTTTTAATAAACCAGTTTAAAACAGTGCATTACACACACCAACGTTGCACATATAAAACTGATATATCTCGCTTACCAGCTTTTCCCAGTTTCTTTTTTGTCCTTTGCTTAACAAACTTAGCACTTTTTTTTTCTATCTGGAGGTATTGGGATCAATTCAAAACACGAATTTGGTTAGTCTGTCCCTTCCCCAATAAACACTTTCTTTGTAATTTGGCAAATATTACTTCATACATTATAATTTTCATCGTGGAAACACTGCCATTAATGTAATGCTATAGCACAGTTACCTTTTATACAGATAGTATCAGCATAAAATGGACCACTAGATATGAGTATAATCCCAGATATTTAGTATAGATGGGTCGAATCCACTTTCTCGAATTCGAATCTACATTTTATTTTCAAATCTCGAATCCTAATCCTACCAAATTGTTTGAAAGTTTAATGATTTTTTACAAATAGACCTACATTATGCAATATAGGCCTAAACTGTAAATTAAGATTCATTTCAAACCTGTTTTCTATTTTAATCAACCCCAACCACCCCTCGCAAAATACAGGTTAAAATCCAGCCAAATTAAACAATCTAGACTCATATTATTGTTTAAAAATCAAAATTTGAGTGTCTTTTAGTTATTTTTAAAAGTGTTTTTAGAATGAGTTAAGTTTCTCAAAAATATGTGAAATAAACAGATTAGCCCTAGTTATCCTTTGATCAACTTTAATCATCATTAAAGGATATTTTATTGTATTAAGATATTAAAAATATCGTTTGTATTTTTATTTTTGCTAAGGACTAAAACATGCTTAACAATTAAACATACATTGGAAATTGTGAACCCAATAATGACTAAGTGTTTTTTATTATCATTTTCTTATATATCCACTATCTATTTTCTTGTAGAAAACAAATGTATTTTATTCTTGCGATGATTCGTTTTCTGAGAATACATTCTATTTAAAACTTCAATTACATACGAGGTGTGGCTATTAAATAACCGGACTAATGCTGCTCCCAGCAAACTGCGAGCGTGCTGCGACATGTTTGAACATGACTGTGTCTGATGGTCCTTCCCGCACCCTTAGCTCGCTAGACAAGCCACAGGTTGCTCAGTTTGACTCTAGCAGTTGATTGAATTAGTTTTTGCACTAGTGGCGCGTCGGAAAAATGCCAAGTGGTCAGGCGCAGTAACGAGTTAACCTAAAGTTTCTTTTTAAACTAGGGAAAACTGCCACAGAAGCTTATGCAATGTTGAAAATTAATCTACGCTGATCGTCGTCTGAGCATCCGAGGGCTTGCTGAAATGACAGGAATAGACAAAGAAAGTGTTCTACATATTTTGCATGAATCATTTGGGATGCAGAAGGTTTGCGCAAAAATAGTGCCGAAACTCTTTACTCCTGAGCAAAAGGAATCAAGACAACATTTGCACTGACATCCTAAACACCTGATCCAGATTTGTTAGACAAGGTGATTACTTGTGGTTTTTTACTTATTTTTCCGAAACAGGCAATCCATGGATTGGAAGAGCCCAAGCTCGCCAAGGCAAAAAAAAAGCCAGGATGATCAATTCCAAATTCAAAGCAATGATGATGGTCTTTTTCAACATTCGTGGCATTGTCTACGTTCACTGGGTACCTGAGGATCAGACGCCAATCAACATTTCTACATTGAGGTTCTGACGGCTCTATGTGAGCGTGTGAGAAGACGAAAACTCGATTTGTGGAAGACCAAGTCCTGGATCCTTCACCAAGACAATGCACCAGCCCATTCTGCCTTGTCTGTGAAAGCGTTCCTCGCAAAATACGGCATCACCATGTTGGAACATCCACCGTACTTGCCCAACCTTGCCTCCTGTGACTTTTTTCTATTTCCCAAGGTCAAGTCGGTGCTGAAGGGGACAAGATTTGAAAGTGTGGAAGCAGTTAAAGCAAACGCGATGAATGTTCTCAACCAGCTGACAGAAGAGGACTTCCAGCACCAGCACTGCTTTCAACAATGGAGCGGTGTAGGGATTGCCAAGTGGAGTATATTGAAGGCGATAAAACCTCTGCTGTAATTGGTGACGAATAAAATGTGTTATGACTTCAGTCCGGTTATTTAATAGCCATACCTCATATTTAGAAAAATAATAACTCGGTTAAGATCAATAATGGATTAGCAAGTCATTATTTGATTCTTAAAACTCGAGCGCTTACTAAGTGATCAAATTACCTGAATTAATTTTAAACAAACAATCTATATATGATACATAGCCCAGTAGGGATAAATAAACAGTTTTATCGTTTTCTGACTGTTGACAGTATTTATTTTTCATGAAACCCAATAGAAAGCTTAACTTAAGGATTGTATGCAATAAATTGGGGTTCTTTCCATAGTTGTAGATCATTAAAATTATTTGGGTAGTAAGAATTAACAGTATCTTTATTTTAACCATCACTCGGGCGAGTAATCATATATGTCATGGCGGCTGACTATCATGTGCCAAGTGTTCTTATTTCTTTTTTTAAAAAAGCCGTAATTTGTTTTATTTATTTCGAGTTTATTTTCAATTCTAGTCTTGATTTTCAGTTTTTGAAGAGTTTTTATGTGTTCATTAAAATATTTACAAGATTTTTCGTGAGGTGAAAGTTTTAGAAACGAGCATGTGCTGAAACGGTCGATTCCAAGTTTCCCATAGAGGTGGGAGTGTAGGGTACTAGGTACGTAAGATTTTCCACACCTAACAATTGTTATTTTTAAAGAAGATTTTATTCATGTTTTTCTCTTTTGTTCAACACAATAAATATTACGGATTAAGTTGTGCTTTTCAAGTAGGCCCAAACTAAGTAATTTTGAATTCAAAATATTATGCTTTGTTTATGAGGTGAAAGATTTGATCATCGAATCCAGTAAAACACTGAATCCTTGAATCTCGAATACTTGTCAGGATTCGTTGGATTCGAAGATTCGAGTGGCCCTTCTCTAATATTTAGTACTTTTTTTGGAGGTTAACATTAAATATCACTATTTATACTTTAATCCATTACTATGATTCGGAAGTATATGACCTTAAGAATTGTGAAATATGCATGCAAATACACCCTTAAAAATACCAATATATGACCTAAAAATCAATAAATATGCCCTCAAATTTATGTTAATGATGATAATATTAAAAATATACCTCAAATCAAGGAAGTAACTTGCAGTAAAAGCAATTAGCTGACTGATATTTAATTACTGATCTGACAAGCTCATAACTAA
The DNA here is from genome assembly GCA_902151425.1 of Timema shepardi. NCBI lineage: Eukaryota > Metazoa > Arthropoda > Insecta > Phasmatodea > Timematidae > Timema > Timema shepardi. The sequence continues at coordinate 88,254 of CABFVX010001336.1, read as the reverse complement.
TTCATAGACTATTTTAAAGATAACTAGGAAAGCCTTTACAATATAAAATGCAAAGAACGTGTGACATTAGAAATATGAGTCGGTTAAGTAATTTTAATTGAAATAGGACTTAATGCTCTCCAAATTGTGTAAATAACATAAAATTGAAAATTGCTTAAAATATACACTTGAATGCAAAATAAAATATATGTATTTGGAGTCAGAGTAGTATAAAAAAGTGTATATTTCATTACGCAGTAAATTGGGGATGAAATTAAAAATATGATGTCATAAGCATCAAAGCCATACTTATTAAGATACCTAAATTTCGATGGATCAATTCTTTGTTTTTGGCCTTTAAAGATTTCACGCTATGCCCAATCAAGGACAGTAATGTCAATGGACCTTGCTATAGGCGGTCATGTTTTGTCTAAAGATAAATTCACAATCAATTATTTAAATATTGCTATTTGTAAAAATCAAAGGTAATTATATTGAGATAGGCATTACTAAGTGTAAATTGTTAATAAATAGTTAAAAACACAATATGAACAAAAAATGTAGATAGTTTTATACAAGCTCTCTACTGTTACTGTATCATGGGACTGCAGGTATTCTTGCATGAAAGACGCAAAATCAGAAAAATATAAAGAAGGGTATCTTAAATTTTCGAAATACCAAACGCCAGGCATAGGTAATTAATCTTGAATACGGTCATAGAATTTTTAATATGCATTGGCAAAATACATGTGAAGAGGCAGTTTAGTTACTTTGTGCAAAATTTGACATTTTTTGTTATTTATAACAATGTTCCGAAAAAAGAATGACCCTTAAGGAATATATATGCAACATAAGAAGGGCTGCCACCTGTCTGAAAAATAGAAATGTCAGGGAATTTGGTTTGACCTGGAAAAATCAGGGAAATATCGTGGAATTTTTCAAATTTTCTAAAAATTACTGGGATTTTAAAATATCTTTGAATCGATCTTTTAAAAGTTTTTAACTCGTTGGCTAACAACCTACTTTTACATTAACATTTTTCTGCTTTTTGATTAATTAAAATTGTGATCGTATTTTGTGAACTTCACAGTGAAGGCTATTGTGGAATTAAGTAAACCAAGAACATCTGATCGTGTGTAAACATCAGCGTATGCATTATGCTCACCGTTCTAGTTGTGAGAAAAGCTTTTGATATGAAACTTAATACTCATGCGGGCATTTGATATTTAGGGTTTTTAGTTCCACTGCGGTTTATAATGATTTATCATTTGGAACTTTTTTTTTAAAATGTTTTAATCATTGATTATCTTACTGCTGGCCCTTTGAGCATGCTCAAATAAAGATTTCTTTTAGTGTTTCTCAATTTTAAAATTACATATGTACGGTATTTGTTTTGATGTCCAAATCGTTGCTTCCCAACCACCTATTATTTACAACTAGAAATCAAATGTTTTGTGTAAATGGGTGAAAAGTACGCCCATACCCCAAAAACAAGCATCAAATAAATATGTAAAAGATGAATTTATTTGTTCATGATGGGCCCAGGCCCTTCAGTTTTTTTTATCTTTAGTAAACGTGGTTATCATTATTAATTTAATGAGTTGGGGGG